>JAQZBX010063698.1:0-16641 GCA_029593785.1 Cabassous unicinctus | reverse complement strand
TTTTTTTTTTTTTTTTTTTAGCAATTATTGTTTGTAAGTTTGAGGGAAAAGAAGAGTAATCTTGTACTCTCCCTCTCACTCAGCTAGGCTTTATAATATTAATAATTGGAATCATACTGAATAAAGCTTAAAGAGGTCGATAAATTATAAAATAGCTATCTACCAATACAATCGACAATGATATTATAATCACAATGATGATTATAGTAATTACACCTACTATATTCATTCAAACTTATGGCATTTAATATCATATCTGAATGAAATAGTTTATTTTTATCCTGAGTTTCTTTACTCTCGTAACATGTTTAAGAACTGGATCCTATTCAGAATAAAATAAGAAAATTGAACAAGCTAAAAAAGACATAAATATTTGTAATTTTGCAATGTGTTACCTGGCATCAAAGAGTGCATATTTTAAATGTATTAAATTTTTAAAGTAAATAAAATATGTAAATATATTCTACATTAAACCCATAAAAATGAGCACCATTTTAAGGAAAGAATAAGAGTAATTCATTAGAAAAAATAAAATTGCATTCTTAAGTTTCCTGGTTAAAACATTACTTGTGATAAACTAGATAGTTCACAATATCTAAGACAGCAATGTTGACAAGAATCAGGCTTTAATTGTTGCTATTTTTACATATTTTGAATTAATCTGTAGAGATAATATTTGATTATTTATAGGTTCAAGCAACTAAGATATTGTATTAATATGCTATATTACATTCTGGAATATAGATAATGAATGTTTAAAATTCCTGACTGATAGCTGAATATTCTTCAAATGCCTGTAAAAGCTATCTCAAAGCCAACTGTTTTTCAGGGAGGGAAAAAAAGAGGAGAGAAAGACATTTAATTTGATGGAAAAGGACAAAAAGAAGACAAAATGAATAAATAAGCTTATCAATTGACTGCTTTACTGTTGAATATAATTTTCTGCTATTCAGTAAAAGCTGTGATTTGTGTAAGAATATATGATACAATACATAATAAGTTTTATATATAATAAAAGTAGGTGTCTAAGTTTATGCTACCAAAATATGCACTCTATAATTTTAAAAAGTTATGAAGAATAAATAGAAAAATATGAAATTAAGATAGATCAATACACTTATTGTATATGTCTGTTCATGAAGTATACATATATATATATATATTTCAATAAAAAATATATGAAGATATTATAGCTCAGGTCCCTATCCTTATAGTTTTGGGTAAAGTTAAAAAATGAAATATAATTAAGAACATAGAGTGGAACATGATTAAGATAAAAGAATGAGCTACACTCCTAAGAGAATGAATGGACTCCCTCTAATATTTCTGAGCAAGAGCGTGACATCATCAAAATTATGTTTGAGGAAGCTTATCCTGATGAGGGAGTATTGACTAAATTAAATGGAGGTGGGCTGTCTTAGAATCCCATCTCATTTTGTAATGTATAGCTAACAAGCATGATTTTCATTGTATTGATAAAATTATGAATTTTTAACTGACTGATTTAACCAGATATTTTCATGTGGATATCTTTTTAAAAGCCATGCTTGGTCTTATGAAGGTTTAAAAAGACAAGGGCCACCAATTTCATACTTTAGCCTCTTACTATTATCTGATCTTCAGCTCTGACTTTTCACCATTGATACCCAAATTTCCCCCTGACCATTAAATTTCCTTTATAGCTGGCTCTATTACTATTTCTAAGTACTCTAGTTACTAGTCACCATGCTACTAAAAACACATTTGTTACCTTCTCCTTTATAATCAAAAGAGCTACATAGCAGTAAGGCCATTGTGGCTGTTTTCAACCATCCTGAATGGCAAATTATTTGTTTGTTATGATGATCATGGCCATCAACACTGATGAAGGAAAATATTGATAACACAGGGTAATTCAGTTAAATGTGTTCATTAATGGCACTAACTTAAAAAAAATAGTAACAATAAGTTTATGTATGGAAAAGAATTTTGGAATTCCCTTCCATTGTTTTCTGTGAGCCTTTATTCTCTTACTATTGGAATGGAGTTTTCCTTGTCTCCTTATTTTATGAAGATTGGATATCTAAAATAGTTTACAACTTTAGAACCAATCTTGTCAACATTTATAACCTATTTTTTTTTTTTTGTACTTGTGATGACTTCTTACTCATTTGATCATTTCTAGGTCTATCAAAAAATATTAAGTGGGTATTTTTAAAGCACCTTTAGAAGAGCATTAGCATGACTTTAAAATAAATAAGTGATTAAGACATGATTATGTGCTCTAAAAGGAGACAAATGTGTTGAACTTGGTTTCAGATGGCTAATTATGTCATCATGAAAATAGGGCCCTGGTTTTATCTATAAATTAACATATTAAATTACTCATGGAGAAGTATCAAGGAAGAAAGATACATAGAATTAGTTATTGCTAAAATATGAAACAGATGTAACTTTCAATGCCTTTCTAAAATGATAAGCATCTCAATAAGTGATCACATGCCAATACACATGATCATGTGTTTGAGGACAATTTCATTTTCTTAAATGGATAAATAGCACTAATGCTATATTCTTGTTTATTTCTTCTAGAGGCAATTGGATTGGAGAAGCACCATATAAAGTAGGGGTACCGTGTTCAGCTTGTCCTCCAAGTTATGGAGGCTCTTGTACTGACAATCTTTGCTTCCCAGGAGTAATGTCAAACTACTTATACTGGTTTAAATAAGCTTACCTTTTCCTCCAGGAAGTATAATGGTTTCTGGGAATCATAGGCATAAATATATTGAATTTTGCACATATTATACATATTTTACGATACTCTTGTTTTCCTTTTAGTATTCATTTGTAAAAATTAATGTTTGTCTAGTATGTTTGCTTAATCCTTTGAGGTAATCAAAACATCCATTTCTATTTTCTGACTTCTAAGCTTAAATTACAATATTGTATATGTAGCGATAACACAGTGGATGCATCCAATTCCAAAACTTACTTTCCAAAGGAATTATGTTATTCTGGTCCTTTTCTAATGACTAATAACCACACTTTATTTCCACTGGCATCACTGTTTGCCAATAGTCAACTTTCAAATCTAAGGCATGTACTTTAGTAACTATAATCAGTGACTACTAGTAGAACAATAAGAGTGAGTTCAATGAAGAAGGGATCAAAATTACAGTTTTGGATATATATATGTATTTTTTTCTGGGGTAAATTAAGATTGATTGACCAAAAGATTTTGTAAATTGAAGTTGAAATTCATTGCGTTGCTCTTCCAAGTTGGCTGAGAAATGTGGTTTTTCTGCCTTTTTTTTTTTGAGACTCCTTTGCATTACTCTTCACTAGAACCACTGAATCCAAATATATTAGCAGTCATTCAGAAAATGCTCCCAGACTAGATTCACACTAGATTGATATAGGCCTATATTTCCAAACCAAGTAGAAGAATAATTTTCTATTCTCAATTAAGTTCGATTAAATATAGAAAGCTGCTAAATCAAAGTCACTATGAAAATTTCACTCATGTGATTTGGAAATGCAAAATTTCCTCATTCAGGAAATCTCTTTCTGAGAGAAGAACCCAATATTTGGGTCAAGACAATAATGTTACATTTTAAAATATTTGTGTGTGTTTGTGTTTGTGTGTGTTTTATTCAGGTTACATAATGCTTCCATAGAATTACAGAGCAAGTAAACATGGTTAGTTCCAGAGTATAAATAATAATAGGAAGCTATTTGTTTAAAATTCCCTTAACGTTTGCAGTTTCTTAGGGTGGATGCATTGAAAGATGACAGATAGTTAATTAAATCTATTCAATGGAGAAGACTCAATCATCTGGAAACTAGGTTGACACCATGACAAAAAACTGGCTTGATTACTTTTACAAATTGAATATGGTGACCAAATATTTAGATACCATAATGCTCTGCGATTGTGGATATAAGTACAGATCCTATTAAAAATAAGTATTTGGGGAAAATAAAATGGAGAACTGAAGTAAGTTTATGTTTCAGGTACCAATCCAACTTTTATCTACATATCTAAGCAATTGAAGGGAAAGCACATTAGCAAACTTTTACTTAATTTATCTAGAAAACTGTTTCCATCTTCCACTTTTCTATACAAGCTCTATAGAATCAGAATGTATGGATCCACTGAACAGTTGACTGTTCTCAGTTCCAGCTCTGTTGCTAGTTTGCTAGTGTGGCTTGGTTTCTCAGTTCTACAGAGTAATAATTGCTACATATTTCAGAGAAGTTCCTATGAAGGTAAAATTACCATTTTAATAGAAATTGATGGATATTGATAATTTTTCATGAACTCCTCTTTGGCAGGAACTCCAGTTCTTTGTATTTATCCTATCTTCTTCTGTAGTGGCTGTAATGTCATAAATATTTACCTGAGTAGATTTTAGAATTAACTAAATTGCAGCAATTTAGAAGAATCTCACTTTTCCATTCTTTATTAAGACAAAAGTGTCAAATAGAAAGCTTCATATATAACAAAAATCCAGATATATCATCAAACATACCAGATTCAGGCTAGTGTCTATACACTTATAATTTACATTATTTGTTTATTTATAATTTAACAATTCTGCTGAAAATAGAACGGGTATATTTTTTATCCTATCTCTACTTTTTTTAAAAATTAGTAATACAAATTGCTTATGCAAATTTTTTTATTTTCCAGGTTAAGGCAAATGCAAGTTTGCTAGTCTCAACAGTGTGTGGTATTTTTCACAGCATGCAATAATGGTGCTAGGATAGCTTTTTCTCAATGTGATTCCCACAGGCAGAGAGGGGCTGTGTCTCAGCTCTTTCATAAGAGCAACTTTAAATAGCCAGCATTGAGGTTTTCATTTGGAAAGCTTTCATTCAAAAGAAACAGTAATTGGCATACATACTCTCTACAGCATTGATCATCTTGATCGTATAGGGTTTTTCAGTAGAAAAGTAAAAAAACGATGTCACATTATAGGTTTTTTGTCATCACATCATCAAAAGGCTGGAAAATTTTTTATTTTAGCTACTGAACTGATGGATTTCCCCATAAAATTGTGTGAGTTGTGTAGACACAGTTTTAGTGTTTCTGGTTATGATAGATAAGCTTGCTTTTAAAATGTGGAAGAAATGATTATTACCATTTTTGCTTTTGTTCAGTGGTTTAAGCATTGTCACTTCTGTGGCTCATCAAAGCTATTCTACAGATTTCATCTGGCAGTTCTATAAAAGGACAGTTCATGCAGCTTTAGCACAAAACAGACCGAACATGGTGAAAAGTTCAACCAGTACAATTTACTTGGAATATCTGAATTGAAACAATATATGTAATTTCTTATTTGTACATGTTTGAGTAAATCTAATACATATTTTAATCCAGTTTAAGTAATTGGGATCACACCCCACTTACTAAATAAATGTACAAGATAAACAGATCATTCGAATGCATCCATGAAGGAAAAGTACTGCTTAGGCTTTGGTTTATGTGTAACACAACATTCCACCTAGTCCCCAGTATCCTGGGATACAAATCTTGATGTGGATGGAAGCCTTTACCTACCAAAGTGTTGAGGGAGAGTAAAGTTAGGTTTCTTTCAATGTCTAATATTATCTTCACTTTTATATGTTGTAATATTTTTTCCACATTGTCATTATGTGTGTAGAGAAAAATATTATTCAAATTTAGGCCTTATATACTAAAACATATTTAAACAAACACATGTAAAATGATTTCAAAAATGTATGCCAGGTCTTATGTTGACTTATGCAAGGCCCTTCAGAAACTTAGAAAGTTTAAGAATTTATTGGTTAATGGTGCTGAAAACATTATTACCATCATACCCTCACTATAATTTTGCAATTAAAGTTTCAATTGTGTGAACTATCAATATCTATTTTGGTGCTAGATACATGGTGCTAAATGAATTGTTAGTGTTAATAGTTTTACCAGTGTGCTTTTTCATTCACTGTGAAAAGAGTTAGCTTTCATCCATTTGATTCCTGATTCAGAAATATTAAATAAAACCCTAAGTTTAATTTATCTTAACCAAAACCAGGCCAGTGAAACTACATTTTTTTCTCTAATAGCCAACATTTTTAGATGTAACAGACTGTAAATATATTTCTTTAGAAGTTATCGATTTTCTTTTTTAAGGCCCCCCTTTTTTCAGCTTGGCAATATTTAAATTCAAATGTCACCTAAGTGCATAACACACCTACACCCTCTGTGCTGCAGGCACTGGCACCCTCTGGTGGTCACAAAACAAATTTTTGATGGCTGCTTTACATATAGCAAAAGCCATTTCTGTGCAGTAAAAATATAAGTTTTATAATATTAGAATTCTCTGATACTTCCTAATTCTGACAGTAATTAAACCCGATTGACCCTAATGACATATTTTTCTAAGAGAACAAAAGAGAGTTACTGTATCCTGCCATCCACTTACCTGATTAGAAATGTTTTACATGATTTTCAAGTTCTGAGAAGCTTATTAGTGTTTTTTTTTTTCTTTTTTGAACGAGGCACTGTAAAATATATTTTTGCATTTGGTTTACATCATAATTATGATTATAATTACAATTTGCAAACAGATGTATAATTGTCTCACTTTCAAAATCAATTATTTTTATTTAGCACAGTGCATAAGAGAAAAAGGAGATACAATGAAATAATAATTAAATCTACATATCATAGGATTATCTCTCCTTTAATTTTTGGTCTAGAATTCAACAATATCATTCATTCAGATGACAAGCTCATGATAAAATTTCATTATTTCATTCAAAGTCCTTTCAATCTAACAAATGTTGTACACAAAAGCTTGGAATTATATCACCTGTAACTAATGAGGGCAATATTTTCAGGTAAACCTTCAGTCGAAATATTTAATTTACTGAATGTGATCATTTGCTTTGACAGAAATGTTTCTTAAACTATGTTAGCATAACCAAATAAAATAGCTTTGAAGCAGTTTTCTAAATTAGTATTTTCAAACTTACTTTAAAGCAATAGAATCCTTTCTACAATCAAAATCATATGCCATGCTCCAACATGTAAAACATAGAAAGTGGATCTGTTAATGCCTCCCCCTTCTCCCAGTGCCTGGGAAGTTTCCTTTCCAAGTCCTAGGATTCCATCAAACAGAACATCATTCATCTGGCTCATTCCAGTCCCCTCATTTTTTTCTAACAATTAGCTAATTAATGCAAAAAAAAAGAGAGAGGGTCTAAATTATTTGAATGGTTCTTTTAAATGCCCACTTCACATATGTTAGCAGACTTACTTTTAGTTTCATGGAAAATCAAAATGCTGAGGTAAAATGGTGCTTGGTTACATATGACAGCTTCTTGTGTTTTGTTATTTGACAGGCAGAATTTTGGTACTATAATACTTTGAGAATTAGAGATAATTGTGATTCACACATGAAAGCAATGTGTTTTTAAAAATCTAAATATGTTTGTAGTATTTATATAATCCTAAAATATGCTATCATTTTATATATTTTTTAAGAAAACAGATTAATTTGAATAAGTGTTATTCAGCCTAACACTGTAGCAATGTTGTGATACTATGTTGTGAATGTGTAAATACAAAAAACCTGTGTAATCTTCTGTCCTTATGTAGCATAACAAATGTTGTAGCTTTTTGAGTTCCACTATATTATTTTTTCTTTCAATAAATGATTACACTTAATTGTTTTGTTGTTAAAGTATACTTAGTATTTTTCTCTTTTTCAATGGAGTTTTAAAACAGATTCAGGGAAGCGGGTGTGGCTCAATTGATAGAGCTCCCGTTTACCATATGGGAGGCCCCGGGAATGTGAAGGCAGGCTGGCCCGCGCAGCGCGGTGGGCTGATGCAGCAAGACCTCACAGCAAGGGGGAGATAAGCAGACACAGAAAAAACACACAGCAAATGGACATAGCAAACACAAGCAGCAATGGGGGGATAAATAAATAAATAAATCTTAAAAATAAATAAATAAATAAATAAAATAGATTCAGAACTAGGTAGCATAATTTTTAAAGAAATGGTCTACTTTTCTAAAGCAATGATGATTATATCTTTGATGCACCACTGAAACACACCAACTTTTCTCTTTTCCTTTTTTCTTTTCTTATCCCCTTTCCAAAAAATATTTTGAGGTGTCAATAAAAAATACATTTCCCTGGAGGGAGAGGAAACTTACTATTATCAGTAAGTTCTCACTGAGGAAAACTGCAGCAGTAGAACTTAAATATTTTTTGTGCTTCCCCATAGAGAGAGGCTGCAGAGTCACTGTAAGAATTCCTGAGGGTGAAGCCCATCCTGGGCCATGAGTTGGTTGGTCCAAGCCTGGTGAATCCCAGGGAGGCTCTCCTTTAAATATATAGGAGGTAACTTCCTCCTCTCTGGTTTTCCCCATGAAAAATCTCACAGTCAGTTCCATTAGGAAGGACCAGAATTTAGGACTTTATTTAAATTTCTCCCTACCATATTTCACTTAAGATGAGAAAGCCATACTTCATAAGCCTTCTCAAAGAGGTTCTCCCATCTGACCAGTAGCTCTCTCTCAGCTTCTCTTTCTCTTGCCAGTCCTTGTTCACATGACTTCCTCTTCTTTCAAGCCTCTAGTTTCCCACCCACATTTTTGGGCAGGTCCAATCCATTTCCACAGGAAGTGGGACTCTTCATTGTGCTTGTCTTCGGTATGTATTGCAAATTCCAACCTCACTGATGTTAATGAAGTCTCCTCCTCTGGTCTTGCACACCTCTGACGGCGAAGAAATGGTGGGAGGGTGGGTGCCCTCAATCCATTCCGTCTTTTACCCCTGAACCTTATGGCCCATGACCTCATGAGAAGCAGGCCCTCGTGGGCTTCCTCCTTCCACCTTCCTGCTGTGTCCTGAATCTGACCCACTGCCTTCTGCGATTAACTGTGGCCTGGCTGTTCCAGGGAGCACTGACTCCTCTCTGAACTGGACTTACACTGTCCAATGAACACCCTAGGAGTGCAGACTCTGTCTTAGCCAACTGGAGAGGTGGCACCCATTCCAGTGGAATCTCCCTGACCCTCAACACTCCCCCACTGATTAAAGAGGAGTAAAGTCTTGGCATGTTTCCTTCATGTCAAGCTTACTAATTGAAGTGGGCATGCCAGCTTATCAAGGGACACATGAATTTTACTTAAATCTGAGTGCAGACAGGAGTTTTTTCTGTGAAATTTTACATAAATTGAACAATGTAGTTGATTATTGCCTCAAAAACATTTTTAAAAATAATAAAAAGTACATGAAAATGGCATAACCCTATTTCATTCTAAAAATTAAATGGTACTTGAAAATTCTACAACCACTAGAATCTATTAAGGTCTTGAAAAATTACATTTTTATTTACCCTTCAACCCAGCAATTCTTGTAGAAAGCCATTCCAGACATAAACTGGCAAAATATGAAATGCCATGCATATAAAGTTATTTGGAATAGTAAAGGGCCAGAAACAATCAACTATAGTACATTCACAGAAGGAAATACTATGCAGTTAAAAAAAAAGGAATGAGAGAAATCTCTATAAACTGCCATAGAATGGTATCCCAGGATATATTACCAAGCGAAAAAGCTGGTACAAAGCAAGGACAACTGGCAAGTTACCTTTGTATGTAAAGGTTAGGAGAAAAAATACCACGACCCCCACAAGAATAATGATTATTTCTAGGGATAAGAAGGGAACAAAATGGACTTTAAAACAGTATTTTGAACATACATCCTTAATGGAATATATTGTAAAGACAAAAAGAGCTGCAAAGAAACATTTAACTTTGTTCAGTAGTCTGTTAGTAAAATTACTAGTGGGAGTTGGGGAATAACACAAATAAGGAATCAAGCTACTTATTTTAGAAACGAAAGTTTTTTTTTGTTGTTTTGTTCTTTTTAAGGCTTCCAAAGAGGACTTTATTTATCTAGTGCAAGGTCTACACTATGACAATCTTTTTACTCCTTTTACTAAAATAGTTCAAATCAATGTTTTTACCAAACTATCAAAAGTTCTCTTTCTTTTTCTTTCCCCAAATCAAAGCGGTTCAATAGAAGGTAGAAATGGGCACATTTCCCTACACAGACTGGGGTGGGAGGCAGGGTGGTCTCCGGTTCTCGCCTCAGTCACATTCTACAGAAAACAACACCGCCTCCAGGGCCCAGGACAGCGGCCGGCCTGGCCAGCCCATTCTCAGAAAGCAGCACAAATACTTCTCCCCACATTATGAAAAATATACAACTCTACCTCTATAGTTGTGCATTTAGTTTGCTTCTTAAAAAAAAAAAAATCAGTAGTATATATTTTGTTTTCTGTCAAGTTTCAAGAAAAAAAATGAAAAGTCACCTTTTTTTCTCTTTAAACACTGATGTATAGCTAAGAACTTTTGGATAAAAATGTGCCACCCTAAAAATGTGCGCAGCAGATTCTGATTCCAGAATGAACGTGGTCCCCTGGGGTGGGGCTGGGTGACACCCGTCACAGTGGGAACTGAAGCTAAAGGACTGCTAGCATTGGGCTGCAGGCTCTAGAACCAGAGGCTTGGAAGCGGAAAGGGACCTTTATGAAAGGACACCAAGTTCAGCAACAGCCCCTCCACCCTCACCCCAGGAGAATCCAGAGCTGAGGCTCAGAGAAGGGAGTGGCAGAGCCAGGACTGGCCCCTAAGCTTTGGTCTCCGGCACCACCCAGTGTCCCTGCTGGCTTTCTCGATCAGCTTATTAAGTCTGTCCTAGAAAGCCATCCCGTGCAGTGTGAGCTCAGGCAGCACCTGCGGGTGGGGTGGGGTGCAGGAGGGGTCTGCAGCCCCGCCTACTGTGAACCTGGGCAAATTAGGGGCAAGGTCACTTCCCCCAGAGCAAGGAAGCCCAGGAGAGATGGAAGGAACAAAAATTTTTAGTGTAAGAGAAAAGGGGTACAATTTCAAAATCATTAAGTAACACTGAAATATTAAATACGAATGGGAACTATCAATACTGACTCAAGATATTTTCTTTTTGCAAATTAATATGTTTTAGCTCTGAACCCTGAGAAGGCTAGAAGCTATGACAATCCTATAGTGACAAGTGCCTTTAGTGCTTCGATTATTATCTCTGGATACCATTCACCACTAAGAGGAAAGCTTGGCATCCCCTCAGCTCCTATCAACCCAGGCCAAGCCACATCCTCTCTCACATAAATTAATGGATTACAAAGTGGGGTTTGTGTCCCCACCCCCACAGGAAGTGCATAAGACGACCATTCAGTGGGGTGCTTAAAAACACAAGGAATTCTATTTACGTTTAATGTTATCAAAAAAAGAAAGAAATTAATTAAGATTTCCTAAGAGATAATGGTTTACCAGTCTCTGCCCTTCCTCAGTCGTACATATCAAGGCCACGTGTCCCACGAGAGGAGCGTCCTCTCCTGCAGGGGCAGAGAGAGGGCCAGGGGAGCCGCATCCTTACCTGGCTGCTGCTTTTGGGTCTTGCCAACGTACTGCATTTTAGTGAACAAGATAAGAGCATTTACTAATTTTGAAACCCAGTTTGTTTCAACTAAACACTGACAAATATTATCAGAAAATTCCTCCAGAGCCAAGATGGAAGATAACAATAATGAGAATGCCAAGGCAATTAAACAGCTGGTAATTACCCTGCTAATGATAACAAGCTTTCTAGCAGCCACATTATGAAGTAGCAATCATGAAGGCAGGTTTCCCAAAGAATTAAAAAATTTTAAGACTATTCGTAATAATAATTTAATGTGCCATCATTAATGATGAACTTTTGCTTTGAGATATTAGCTGGTGACAGTTAAATTAACACATTAGCAAAACATTTTAAAACCATAATAAATGTAAGTTATTTTTACATTTATGTACTAAACAAAACTTTGCAAAGTTATTGAGCATATTTGATCAGATTCCTCTAATTAAAAGTACTAATAAAATTTAAAATTAAAATAATAATATATAATATCAAAATAATATGTTGGTGAAAGCAAAAGGTTTTTATAGCATTGATAATAAAATATTTGAAAATTTTAAAAAATTTTTCTCTAAATTTTTAGATATTATTTATATTCCATAATGTACAGAATATATGAGTGCATGGTATACTGTATAATATATATATTAGCACATGATATAATTTATACTATATATACTGGGAAGGTGCAAGATCAAAAACTTCTTACAAATAAGGGTGCGCAAAAAATACTTTGGAGATGCCAAGTGTAAAACACTGTTTCCACTTTTGCCCCTAGACAATTGTATTAGTAAACTGAATGTCATTTCAGAGCCAGTGTCAGAGCCAATCCCTGAAATATCTGGTCATTTCTTTTTCCCCAGTGCACAGTCACCCTGGTAAAAGTCCATAGATCCCTTTAGGAAAAACTAGGAGGAAAATTAACAGTTTAAATTTTGGACAGTATAGCAGGTCCTTCCCCAAGGGGACCCAGCCATCCCTTTTTGAAAGGGTTCTGGGTTTGTAAATTGTTTCAAGTCTGGGGATTAATTGAGGGGCCATAACTCTGTTTTGGTGATTCAAGTTAGATGTTTGTGCTCTTGACCTAGAACTCTTCTTATACAGATCAAGTAAGAATTTTGTAGACTGGCCATCTACTTCACTTCTAGGTACCACATGATCAACTAGGCAATGCCATAGGCTTATTACGGGAGCCACACCCAACTTGTCTTTGGTTATTAAGTGCAGCCATTTGGCTCCTGTAACCCTGAGATCTGATCATCCCCATCATATTTTCTTTTTCTTTTTCCCCATTGTGTTTAAAGGATCCAAGTTGAGTTGCATCAGTTCCCATATTGATATCTGACCTATAGGGAAGAGTGACCACAGAGCTCTTCTTTGGAGCTGCTCTCACAAATTTATTCCTCACAATGCTCGTGAAAATTGTGTCCTCTTGACATTTCTGGAATGTATGAACAGGTCTTACATGAATAAACCATTCTTCTAACATTCCAATTTCCTCAAGTCTTTGAATATCCTCATCTATATTACACAAGGACAGTTCTGGCATTTCAACTTCAGGTAATGTAGGACAACTTTTTGTCCATGTATCAGCCCACCACCCAAACAGACTGTTAGAGCCTCTGGTGGTCTGAAGCTATATATGCCCCAGAAAAACATGTTCTTAAATGTAATCCATTCCTGTGGCTGTGAACCCATTGTAAGTAGGATCTTTTGATGAGGCTACTTCAGTTAAGGTATGACCCACCTCATTCAGGATGGCTCTTAAGCTTATTACTAGAGAGTTTTATAAATGAAATAAAAGACAGAGAGAAAAAAAAAAAAAAAAAAGCCATGGAAGCAAGAAGCTGAAAGCAACAAAACCTGGAAGAGAAGGGAGAGAGCAGGAGACACTTGCCATGTGGCAGAGGAGCCAAGGATCTCCAGCAACCAGTCTTTGGATAGAAATCATCACCTTTATTATTACTTGATTCAGACATTTTTCTCAGCCTCAAAACTGTAAGCTAATTAATTCCCATTGTTTAAGCCAACTCATTTCATGGTATCTGCTTTAAGCAACCTAGGAAGCCAAACACAGAGCCCTTTCTAACTCCTCAAGCTTTAACATTGAATCCAGAAACTCTGCTTAGTGGACCCATATCAATCAATAAATTCAGTCTAATCCAACTTTATGTTCCTTCCACCATTATCACTCAGCCTTAATATCAGTTCCAACACATATTCCAATGGTTTCTGTCTCTATAAATTGGAAATTATGCAGTGCTTTTGGAGTATAATTCACCTCCATCTGGGTGATGCTTTATACCTCATCTCTTGGGGCCTGTTGGGACTTCAGTCTAGTTACAGGTATGGAAGAAAAGATGGGTGGTGGTGGTGGGTCGTGAGAGGAATTAGCAGTGTCTTACAAGGCAACCACCTCCAGGCATTCCCTTAGGGTTTCATCTGGTGAAACAGGGTTAATCTCTTCAGATTGAAGTGCAAGGGATGTGTCCTCAGGGGAGGCAGTTACAAGATTTATCAAGAACAGCAGGCTTAACCTCTTGAGATGGAGGCAGGATGGCTGATTCCTCAAGGCAGACTGGAAGTCTGGTGGCTGATTTCACAGGAGAGACCTCTACAGGTTTATTTAGGAAAGACCCACCAGAATCTAGGGTTTCAATGTCCCCACCATCATTATTATCAGCCCATATGTTCCCATTCAAATGATGAGGATTCCATTCCTTTCTATTCAATGCCTTCACTTTAACAGCAGATACCGTACAATGTCGGGAATTCAATTTACGTTGTAATTCAGCCACTTACACAATGAAATTCTGGGTCTGGTTTTCAGAAATCACAAGGCTGTGACTATAAGAAATAAAAGTTTCTTTCAGGGCACATATAGAAACTTTCCTATTCCTCATCCAGCACTTGAGCTGGGAAATTGAAGACTTGAGCTCATCCCTTTTTTTAACAACTATATCCAGCATATTTAGAAACAACCAGCTGACATCATTATAGTTTTTAACTCCTCAAAACTCTGTAAGAGTATAAAATACACTGTCACTGAGAGCCTTCCCTCTTATAACTATTTGAACAGCCATATCCGATGGTGATATCTTGCATATCTCTATTGCCAATTCATAACATAGACTATCAGTGCCATCTTGATCATTGGAAATAGAGTCATTAGTGCCTTTGAATCTAATCAGATTAGAGAACCAATTCCTCAAACCCAGAACCAATTCAGAAATCTTATCAAGATTCTGTTTTTTGTGATCCACACTCATTACCACAATCTATATTAGTTAGTGTTCTCCTGAGAATAGAACTGATAGGAGATTCTGTTTATATATAAACATGCTAATATTAAGATAATTTATTATAAGAATTGACTCACATAACTATAGGGATTGGCAGGTCTGAATTCCAAAAGGCAAGTTACAAATTGGAAACTCCAATAGGGTTTCCATTAATTCCCCAGGAGAAGCTGTCTGGCTGAAGAAATTCTTCTTTCTGACTGTTGAAATAATCAGTACTCCCTTTAAAACCTTCAAATGATTGGATAAGACTTCTCTCTTTGTTGAAGGCAATCTCCTTTGTTGTTTGTAGATGTAATCAGCCATAGATGCAATCAACTGACTAATGATGTAGATTTATGAAATAACCTTGCAGTAACAATCAGACCAGTGCTTGCTTGACCAAGCAACTGGACACCAAAACCTGGCCAAATTGAGACATGAACTTTACTATCACAATAGCCTACCACCACACAGAATTTTCATTTATTTTTTAAAAAATAAAGTACATCCAATGACTTTCCTTCACAAAATTCTCTGATGACATTCCAATGAATTCATAATAAAAACAAAATATCTTATCACACTTTACAAAGCTCTATTGGGCTGGCTGATTCTTAACATCCTTCTCTACTTCTCTTCCTACTGCTCACTCTTCTCCAATCACACTTGCAATCTTTGCACCAAGTTCATCCCCTCCTTGGGACTTTTTAACTTGTTCTTCCCTCTGCCAGTTAACACTCACTTCCCAGATAGTTGTGTGGCTTTTTCTCACTCACTTCATTCTGATTCCTCCCATATGACACTTTTCTGACCTCATATCTAAAATAGTCCTCTTGCCCCTCCATCACTCTTACTTTGTCTTTGCCTTATTGCCTTCATAACACTAACATTATGGCAATTGTGCTACAATTTTGCAAATATCTTGTTTATTGCTTTATTCCCATAGCCTAGAAATGTACTTAGCACTTTGTAGGAGTCCAGTAAATATTGATTGGGAAGATCAGTGAATGAAAAGAGTTGCGAGGATTAAATGAGGTAATCATGTGAAGCATTTGACACAGTTACTGGTAAGGTGTAAACAAAAATCATTGTTCTTGCTACTACTTTTAATTTTTCATGATATTTTGATAAATAAATAGGCATCTGTGGGATCTACATTCTTAGAGAATTCAGGTTAACAGAGTTTGTTTACCCTAGAAACAGTTAACCAAGTCTGCTTTTTCAGAAAACCAGTATCTTTCATCTGTTAAATTATTCTCTCTTTTTATCTGTAGCTAAAATCAGAATTAAATTAATATACTTTTGGGAACAGTTCCATATTGTCTGAATGGTGGATTCATGATACAAATCGCCTAGAGAGACATTTATATGTTGGCCACTGATTTCACCCTTATTTGGAAAAGAATGGGGCAAAGAATGCAAGTTCTGGGAGAATAGCACCAAGTTATTTAACGCTTTCTTGCACTAATTGCATTTGAAAACTAGAGCAGGGAACAGAGAAAGAAGAAATAAGTAAAAAGAAGTATGCTAAAGGCTATATTTATTCAGCACTTCCAATAAGGGAATCTGGAAATGACAGAATTAACTGGCATCTTTGAAATCTTGTCTTTACCCCATAGCACTCAGTGAGTTCTAGTGCACAGAAGATTAAGCAAATGAGAATGCAATTTCAGCTAGATTTATAAACTTAAGCCATTTAACCAACTTGAATAAGAAATATATTCACATAGAAAAAATAATGAAGGTTAAGTATGTAAAAATACCATTTTGGAAATAAAAAATAAAGTGGCAAATGATTCTATATAATAAAACAACTACATACAACTATACTTAGATTAGTAAGTTTTCAGATGAATCATAAATCTTCCCTGAAGTAGAACATAATACACGTGTATTTTTTT
>JAQZBX010063697.1:0-16642 GCA_029593785.1 Cabassous unicinctus | reverse complement strand
GATGTGAATTTCTTCAGTCAGCACTTCCAATGCATTAGTCTTCAAAATAAGTTGATGGGGCAACACCTAATCCTTGGAAGACATATCTCCCCAAGTCTTCCTGCACATTTGCTGGTCTTTCTTTCTAGGTGACCAGATGAAGTATACTACACAGGCCACCTGATCAAAACTCTAGCCTGATTGAAAATCCTTTAAACAATAAACTATGTGAAAGAAGATAAGTTAGATTTTGCAGCTTGCTTTAACTAGCAATAAATTAACACTGCCCTGGAGTAACAGGTCCCTAAATTCAGGTCTTTCAATCCTTTTTATAGACATCAAGTGCTCTTTTGGCAATAGCTCTTTTGGTCCTTGATCCTGTATCCAAGTGAGTCAGAAACTTAGTACCCAACAGACTCTGTAATCTGTCCTATTATGTTAGTCTTCTAGGCTCAAAAATCCATAGATCATATCCTTATCAGCATTTTCATGTATGATTACAAGAAATATATAAATGGATATCCTTGGTTAGTGCAAGGATTTAGGAATGGTTTGAAATTCAGGGATAAAATTAACAGCTTTGACCAACTGGCAGTCAATCCAGTTCATTCTGTATTTTCGGTGAATGCATCTGTGACAAAGGGGGTCAGATACCTGGCTGGGGTAGGTTATCAACACCTTATGCCTGTGGTTTGGAAGAGATCATAGGGGACATGGGGCACATACTGTATAGTCATGGGAGTATGGGTCCATGAGCTAATCAGGTTATGTAACAATCCTAGTACCTGTCTCTCTGAATTAAAGGGAAGCTTGATCAAGATACAAGTGAAAATATCTAGGTTGCTCAAAACCTGTTATTCTATTGTTGATGCCCTGAGGATGAACATATGTAGACTATAGAATTGCAATAAAATATTAAAAATATGAGCCACACTTCAGAGCAAGAGCTTTGGAGTATGATAAGCTGCACCTCTTTTGATTAGCTCCCCTACTTATTCATTATGCAATTTTGGACAAGTTTCTCAGCTTTTTTACACCTAATTTCCTACATATTTAGAAAAGAGATGAGAGGGGAAACTATCTCACAGGACTACTGTGGTGTGGTGTGAGATTATGCATGCAATGCTTAGAATGCACTCTGGCTTAGAGTATATTAATTTTTGTCTGTTGCTATCTTCTTTACAGGAAAGGAGAGTTCAAACATGTGACCCACCCAGGTTCTGGCAAGAATTGTTGCAACTCACATATTTATCGAATCTTCTTTCTTCTTATTGTTATTAGGATTCTGGGCAAATGAAGAAATTAGAAGTGTAGTAGAGCTAAGTTTTGAAAAGTATTTGATGAATACAGAGGTCTTTATAATGCTGAAATCTGTTATGAACATTTGATCTCTCCATTAAAAAATTTATCATTGAAATTGAGATTTTCTGAAAAAGTTATAGGAGATAAAGGAAATGTGAATATAGTGAGAACTACCTCTGGATAGCTTAAGAGTTTTGGCTCTATCACAGAGTCAGACAGGCTTTACTCCTCAAACAGATTGAATGTACAGCAGCTGAATAGGACAGAGAGGTTAGAGAAAAGAGAACATCTCCTAATTTCCATTTCTACCTTTGACCCCCATTCTACTGATCTGCGTAAGCAAAATATTGACAGCTTTGATTTTGGAAATTTTTATGCTGCAGTGCAGAAGAAAGTCTAAGGAGAAATTTAGAATTTGGCACAGGGATATTTTCTATGTGAATGGACTATGCTAACATCCTAGAGGACTATACCAAAGAAATGAACTTGCATTATATTTGAAATTCTTCCTACTAATATATGACAATGTAAGTGTCAACTTACTAGGGCCTATCACACTATAATATAGGATTACTGGGAGAAATGACAAAACATAATTTGAAATCATCAAATTAGTGTATTTTCCATAGAAAATCCTTGGAAAATATTTTCTAAATTAAATTGAGAGAAATGTTTGCATGGCAGACATATGCACTAATATAGCACTCTTGGTTGTCATTTTTTGAATCTTGTGTCATCTTGGGCACTTACTTAATTTCTTTGTGCCTCAATGTTCTATTTTCAAAGTAGAGGTTGCAAAAGATATGGTCATATGTGGGAAGAAGATGAGAAGGATGTCATTCTTCAAATCAGAACCAAAGCAAGTAAGGAAACAGTGGAGCACCATGTGAAAGAAAATTTTCTGAAAAAAAATTATCTAGGTATAATACATACAAAGCAAGATGATCTTTCAAAAGCAATCACAAAATAAATGTTTTAATGCATGCAAAAACTAAAAGAATTCATCATCAGCAGACGTGTAGTTCAAGATATATTAAAGAAAGTTCTTCAGGCATAAAAATAGTGAATAGTTATTCTAGATGGAAATATGGATCTATACAAAGGAATGAAGAAAACCAAAAATGGTAACTACATGAATAAATATATAAGATTTTTCTCTTATTACTTGTCTGTTAAAAATATTAATTTTTAAATCGTAAATAAAAACCTCCTGAATATTCTGTGTGAATGTTATCTTTTTTGTATGACATTTTATTAATGATTGAGTGAGAGAACTTAAGGGGCTGCAGTTCCAGCAGTTCTCACCCTCAGTTGGATGATTTTAAAAAACAGGAATATAATACCTGTTTTTCACATGAGTACCTAGGACTCAATATATCAGAATTAATTTGGAGAATTTGAGCCTTTTCTTCTACCCTACACATGAAAACCATCAGGCATAGAGTAAAAGCATACATTTATATGCAGAAGTCAGTGAGAAAATCACACTCAGCCAGGTACCCTTGTCAAAATATACCTAGGAAATGTAGAGAGAAACTCTGTAGAGAAGAGGGCTCCACTTCCATTTCCTCCCCTCCATCCTCTGACGTTGTTCTGATTCTAATTTGTGTTGGTGTAATTCACATGGCACTTTGTATTCAGGATGTTCCTGTACTTAAGGAGATGATGGGGTGGTGTAGGCATCTTCCCACCCACAGAAAATGCACTATTGAACAAGAAGTGAGCATTCTTGGGAATCCAGGGAAACACTTATTTACTTATGTAGGCATGGTTTTTGCAGCCTGATTCCTTGGTTTTAGTTCTGTTTCTGTAAGAAGATATCAGCAGAGACAAATAACACAAACCTTAGTGAGAATTTCCTGGCAATGACACAGAATAACTCTAACAACTGGAACTGTATTTCTAACTTGAGCTCTAACTCTAGCTCTAACTAACTGAAGTTCTATATGTATATCTAGCTGTAACTCTAACTGTAACTCTAAACTTGATTTTCATTATAATACAGACAAGATGGGATCTGAATTTGTAATCCCCTTCCCTTTTATTTTACTTCTTGGGATTAACAGGACCTGTAAACATTTTTGGGTGCTATGTTGATGGGCACTAGAAGGAATATTTCTGAAGAGAAAGGAAGGAGCTGTATGTCAAATACATTCTGACATATTAAAATTATGTAGAAGCCCTACACATGTTCTACACATGGGGACAAAATGCATAAAGGTAAAAAGGGTTTATAAAACATTTATGGATGTAGAGGTTTGAGGAAGAAAATATGATGCCATTTTGGTCTCTCTTTTCCTGACAAATAGGATGAGTAGTCTCCTTTTGAGATGAAAGGACAATTTATACCATATGAACTGCAGGTAATTGACACTAAATTGCAGTATATGCTGAGAAGAATGTGTAGGAGTGGGAACTGTCTAGAACAGTCAAAAAATTACTCAAGAGGATTTGAAGACCAAGTACATATGGGAGTTCATAATTGTTACTGGCCCCTTTCTATGATTGTATAGCATTTTTTCAGCATTGGCTTCTATATTTGGAAAGGGTAATAGTGATATGTAAATTTATGGTTTAAATACTTCATTTGGGGTAGTGTGTTACATTGAAACAGGAAGAAATACTAATTGGATTTTGTTTTGTCAGGATTACTATTTATCCATTCTACCCTATTTGAGACTCAAAATAATGCAAAATCTGTGCTAATCTGTTCTCCTATTAATAATTACAGGTCTTTCTAAAGGCGAGTTTAGTCAATGCATTAGTCAGAATAAGGTACATTTGCTGTCATTAAAAAAGAATCATGAATTATCCTTGACTGATCACATTAAATTTTATTTCCTGATAAGGTAAAATCCTCTGAGGGTTGGTGATCCTATAAGGCAGTTTTCTATCATGTAGATAGTCAGTAATCCTGGTTACTATATTGCATTTGTGCAGTCTTTCCAATTTAATGCAGGCTTCCATGCTTGGTTAAGCACAGTAAAATATAGTCGGATAGAAGCACATTTTCTCCTTAATAGATCACACTGAGTGTGGCACCCATCACTTCTGTGAGCAAGGCACATAGTCTTACTTAAATACAAGAAAGCTGAAAATATGATAGGAACACAGAGATATTTGGTGATCAACAAATGGGAGAACCACCATTGGAAAAAAAAAAACCTGATTTCTCATCTGGAATGAATTGTTTAATTAACTGCTGAATATTAATCTGTTTGTAATATATATTTAAATTTAATAACATTTAGCCTGTCTGTGGAGTAATATGTGTTAATTCAGTGCCTAAGAAATAGCAGTAGTCTTCTGTCCTGGCTTTTATCTGGATCTTCTTGTTTTATCTAGATACTTTCTCTTAGAGTTGCAATGTGTCTACATCTCAAAGGACTTCCTGTTTCATTGGTTTGCAACTGATACACAATTTTCTATTAAAATTTCAAAGTGCACACTCTGTCTTGGATACTGAGATATGATAAACCCTATCTTTTGTACCAGCTGCTTTTATTCTTTTAAAAGCTATTTCTGGTCCTATTAAGAAAGGCACAGATCCATCCAATAAAATTTATTTTGGAGGTAAAGCACTATGTAAGCTGTTTTTGAAAGAAAAATTGCTCCACGTATAACTTCTATCTGGGTATATCGTGTACATGTTTGCTCTATGGCTGTACCTGGAATAATTATATATTCCTCCTTGGCTTTAGCCAGAAAAAATAATTGAGTCTTAGAAAAACCCTCCCAGACTGCTATGTGAAAGGTGCTTCCTAAGTCATGCAACACAGCAACATTAATTTTGGGATGTGTCCTGCCTTAGGACTTTCTTTCATCTCCATATCCATTCATTTATGGTTTATTCCTATCTCTCAAAATACTAAGTCCATAATGACTTTAGCAGTTGGCATTAAAACCATGAATTTCAACAAAATAGTTTATCCATCCTCTTTCATGTTTAAATATTTAAGTACTTTGTCTATTTCTTATAAAATATAAACCTAGATGCTTGCAAAGTATTGTTCCACTGATTAATAAATGGATTTTTTCCAAACACTATAACAATTTTATATCAATTAGAATGCCCCTTTTAAAAATAATTTTTAAATGAAAGGAAGTTTCTATTTGGAAGTGGCTTAGTCATTATTTCATCAAGTAATAATATTTAAGAAAGAGGAAACATTAAAGAATCCAGATGGCAAAAGGATAGAATATACGTAAACTGACAAATTCTGATTGCAAGAATATCATTTGTATTATCCACACTTGTTGACAATTGAAAAAGTTTTGTTTCATCTTGTTTATTTATATTAATAAGAAATGACAAGGTCAGTTTTTGTCTCCAGAGCTTTACCATGACATTTTTCATCTCTGCATTTCTTAGGGTGAGACTAAAGAATTAACATCAGTATTACTGATGTATAATATATGGCCACCACTTTATCAATGGGGAATGTGACCATGGACCATGTATATAAATATACAGGGCACAAAGGGTAAGATAACTACAGTAGTATGGGATTCACAAATGGAGAGATCTTTTTATTGTCCTTCAGCACTATGAGTTCTGAGGGAGCAAAGAATAAAGACATAGGAGGTGATAAGAACAGAAAAACTGAGCATACACAGCAACCCACTGTTGGTGAAAACAGAGTCAAAGGATGTATAAGTGTCAATGTGGGATAGCTTCAGCAGAGGGTAATGATCTCACCTGAAATGTTCAAGGACATTGGGGACACGAAAGGTTAACCACACAAAGAAAATGATTTGACTCAGGGCAAGAAGAACTCCTCCAGCTCAGGACATGTCTAATAGGAGGCCACACACCCACCAGCTCATTGTGATCATGTAGTGCAGTTGGCCACATAGTGGTCATAGGCCATCATCATGAGCAAGATGATCTCAACTCTCACAAAAAATGTTCTACAAAGCGCTGAGTCATGCACCCACTGAAGGAGATGGTTTTATTCTGAGTGAATGAAACAACTATCTTTTTGGAGTCAATGGTGGATGAGGAACAGAGATCTATTAAAGATAAGAAAGACAAAAAATTAATTACATGGACATGCCAGGGCTGGGCTGGCAGTGATTGTCACTACAATGAGTAGGGTACCTGCCAGGGTGAGAAAGTAGATGACTGTAAACACAAAAAACATAAATTTCTGGACATCTCAGTTCTTTGTCAGGCTGATCAGATTTAAATCTGTCATGTTGTTCATGTCTTCATGAATGCAATTTAACACATGGATAAAAAATTTATCTGCAAATAACACAAGGAATGCAATGTTGATAGATAAATATTGGTTAAGCAAATGATATATCTGTCATGATTATATTTCATGTAAGATTAATGGAAACTCACAAGTAGATAAATCCCAGCCTTAAAGATGGGGTATTTTATTAGTCACATGTTGAATGCATAGACCTCTTCTGTACACACACATACACACATACACACACACAGACTATGTTTTTATTACTCTTGTAATGCCAGGGACATCTTTTCCAACTGTATATCAGTGGAGTCTTTCCAATCACTTCCAAAATATTTTCTTCCATAGAAAAAAGGAATAAAAAGAAGCTTGTACAGAGGAGCAGGAAACTGATATATCGATGCCTACTACCCAGCATTTCATTCTCATTACACCAGTTGATAAGGCTAAGCTGCAGATTTAGTTATCCTTATTAATTTTACCTTGTTTTAGAGTGAATAGGAAACATCAAGTGATTTCAATGTGAAATTAGGGATGATGTAGTGATTTTAGAATAACTGGAAATGAATAAATGTTTGAGGCTGCAGTGTGATACACCCTGACTAGTGTGACACCCCATGCTACATTGAAACAGACTTGCATAAGGAAAAACAGATTATTTATGAAAAACCTCTGGAGGAATAATATCCTCTGGCAAATAAAAATAAACAACATGATTTAATGTATATACACCAAAATTATTTGAATCTCCTGAATTCACTATTATATAACTTCAGTTATATTTATATTTCACAGGTTTTTTGAAAATCAGTACTCATTTTGTGTATGATTATGAAATAGGCCCTGAAAATGTTCTGAAAACAGATACTTTAATGAAACAAAAGCACCCTAATTTATTCATCAGAGCATATTCTTTATAATAGACAGACTATTTTTCTATTCTTTTTTCACTGATAAGTTTCCATGTGAAGTTTGTATGCCCTTTGTATTACTGAGGCTAAATTGTTTTATATATAATGTAGGAATAATACCAAAGGGCACATAAGAATTGAAGAACATTGTTAAGTTTTTGTCAAAGTTTGTATATCAAAGGTAAAAATATAGTTTTCTACATACTTTCAAATTATTGCTAAAAGAAAACTTTAGAATATAAACATTAATATTCTTAACTTTTAATATTTCTCATTATATCAAGAGAGGAAATAAGCAAAATAAGGAGGACTATAAATAATTTGCTTAATGAAGTTAAATCAAACCTACTAGTTGTATTAGGATGGAGTTTGAATGCAGAAATAGATACATCAGGAAATAGAAAAATATTAGATTTGATAAATAAATTCAAAAGCTAATTGGTATTTTGAAAATACTATTTAAATAGATGAACACAGATAAGCTGAATAAGTATCAGTTATGGTCAATTCCTAAACAGATACCAATTTAAAGAATAATGAAAAGAATAATATGCATATAATACTTGGAGTAATAAAAGTTTTTCAAAAACTAATAGACATTTATCAAAGCAGTGTAAGTCTTGTCTGCATATTATCACAAAAAATGGAAAAAAGCGATAAGAAAAAATAAATTAAAAAGACATATATTGAAGCCTTATAAAAACCAAACCTGTTTAAAAATAGAAAACAATGAGATAAATATGTATATGATGTCCAAATGGAAAAGAATTGTTAAGCAAAATTTATGAAACATAGTACAAATATGATAGCTTCAACTACATAAAGACATGGACTACATTTGAAAATAAGTTCAAGAAGTATGACCAACAACTATTTATATAAAAATAGGATTTACAAAGAACACGAAGATTTCTAGTAACATTTATTTTTTTTTAAAGGTAAATCTAAGGAACATATAATTTCTGGGAAAAATGAGATATCAAGAATCTTTTATTTCTTAAAATATAAAAAATACAATTTAAAATGTGAACCATGTTTAACTGGAAAATTAGCAAGGATGTATGAGAGCTATATTATTCAGTACTTGCAAGTTTATTTTGCTTTAAAATATTCTGCAAATAAATTTCAACCATATAATAAAAACTTCATAATTGTCCATGTCCCTAGGTCTAGTATTTCTTACTCCAAGGAATCTATTCTAGGTAAAAAAGCAATGGGCAAAAAATTATGCATGCAGGTTGTATCTCACAATATTTTTCCTTATAGTGAAAAAGTGGAGAAAACTCAAATGTGTATTTAAATGGAACTATTAAATGATTTAGGATATGTAGTTATAAATATCAGGTGGACATTAAACCTTGGGATGATGTTAAATCTCAACCAGTCACAGCTGTTTGCTAGGGCACAAGAAGTTGCTTGCTGAATGCTTTTTGATCATTGGCAGGGCCCCCTCATTCAGAAGTATAAATACCAACAGTAGGGCAGGACAAATGTCCCTCATCTCCAACTAGAAGCAAGGCCTCTAGATTTGCAGACCCTAACCTGAGCAGTTATCCTCTCTGGGGATCTAGCGATGATGGGATCTCTTCCCCTGATATCTTTGGACCCTTTGTGTTATGCAAGAAAAAAAATTATTACTTGCTAATAATCTCTGTTTTGCTTAAACCTGTGTTCCCATGATGCACCATGTAACAACTTCTCCAAAACTGGGTCCTTCCACATATCCCAGAACTTCTCATTATTTAGATCTCAACTTAAATATCACCTTTAGAAAAGGCCTTCTCTGCTTACTTCATGTACAGAATTCTTCCTCTTATTTTCTGTTCCAGTCTCTCTTTGCAGTTTTAATAGTACTTATCACAGTCTATGATTACTTTATTTTTCAGTTCCCTTTTTACTATCGGACTCTATTACAAGATTATAAGGTCAATGCTAGAAGGGCCTTTTTTCCTGTTTAATTAACTATATATTCCTAGTTCATAACAGAGTACTTGATGCAAAATTGGCATTCAATGGAATCTAAATAATCAAAAATTGAAAAATAATTAGTACATATAAAATGGAGAAGAAATTTCTAACATATATAACCAGATATCAAGGGAGAATAAATTAAGGATTAAATAAATGGAAGAAAAAGTTGCAGTAACTAAGTGAAGAAATAGATTATAAATTATCACTTTTATTGGTGCAAACTGACAAGGCTGACATTTTATTTTGCTGGCAATAGTGCCATAAAGGTTTTTGATACTCTTTTTTCTCATTGTTACCTATCCCTGACTCTAATGATGTGACTATTGCAGAAGCACCTTTACATATAGATGCTTATTCTTATTTTGTGGAAAACACCAGTAAATTTAATAAAGTGAGAAATTTTCTTGGACACACCTCAATTGCAAAACTCAATATAAATGATGATGCATGAAAGGATCAAATGCCCCATGATCTTTGGCCCTATTAGGGAGAAAATTATATCCCCTTAACTACTGACATTACTTTTTCAGACAATGCTTCCCTAGGCTTAAGTAAGATATAATATAAAGAAGTCACAGAAAGCACTCTCAAAATTTTAAGAACAACTACTTTAGCCATTTCAACACAGTAGAATGAGATAGGCAAAAAATTTGACCAGTAATTTTTTCTTTCTAAAATGACTCAAAAAGAATTTAATAGGAAAAACATTGCTGGAAAATTGCTACCTGCAATCTTTTTATGTAGTTATAGAATTGTATGTGTCTATCATAAATTATTCTAAACATGGAAAGCTTTTTTTTTTCTGTTTGAGTCATAGAACTCCTTTTAAATAGATCCATAGTGCAAATAATAAAATTTTCTGACATATTAAAGAGCCAGTGGAGAAAATGGACAGACCTATCAGCTAGCCAAAAAGTATAGCATCCACCATGAAGACAGTAATTGAAAGAGTTCAATCAAAGGCCATGACTCATAACAGAAAGCAAGCCACCTTGGTATGTATGGGACAGGCATCTCTAGTCTCCAGACACTCAGATAAGATCTGGTAGGAGCCTGGTGGAGAAGCATTCTGTGCTTCAAGGATTGTATCTAGTATGTGTCAGATAATGATTAACAAGGTCTGTTATGTGCAGGAATGTAAGGAGAACTGAACCATTAACCCTAAAGACTTGCTGACTTTATTAATGTGTAGCCCATCATGTATCTATTGCCTTTGCACATGCACACACATATTTTCTTTGTTCTAAAGCTAAATAAAAGCCATGATGTTTTACACAGCAGCACTCTCCTCCTCTTGGATGGAGGGTTTCCTGACCCCAGCTATCTCTTGTTTCTTTCTCATCATAATCTCATCATAATCTCATCATAATCATTCTAGCAGGAAATGAACAGAAGAGTGCCTTTATTCTATAGACTAAAACTCAAAGACATAGGATGGGGGAACTCACTGTATAGATAAGCAGGTGACTTCTTGTCTTTCAGTTCTATATCAGATCCTCTGAGGTGTTATCTAAACCTGTTGCTGAATAAACCCCTCTCCATAATCAATTATTGGAAGATATCTAGAAAACTGTGGTTTACAGATGGTAGTTCAGGAATGCAAGGCCAACACTCAATCTGGAAAGAAGCAGCAAGGGACACATGAGGTTTCACTATCATTTTTAAATTGCCTATTATTTAGCACTTACCTAGATATAGCAATTTTTTCTTTTTTTTTTTTAGCTCTGAGAAAGATGTCTCTTCCAATTTTTGCTAGTTGTTCAAAGATTCTGTGGGGAAACAGCATGTTGGAGTATTTCACTCCATCATGGTGTTTGACCAGAACTTTTTCTACATTTAACTTTCTGATGAAGTACCAAACTGTTTTTCACAGTCGGTGCACAACTTCACATTCTCACCAACTCTTACAAATGTTCTAATTTCTCCACATCCATGCCAATATTTGTTAATTTTAAAAATTATTTTTAACCATTTTAGTGGGTATGAATTGATATCTTAAAATAATTTGAATTACATTTCTCCATGACTAATGGTGTTGAGTATCTTCTCATGTGCCTTTGAACAATTTGTATAACATTTTGGAAAAATATGTATTCAAATCCTTTGTCCATCTTTAATTGTGTTGTCTTTTGTTGTTGAGTTGTGAGAGCTTTTTATATATTCTGGATACAAGATCCTAATCATATATATAATTTGCCAATATTTTCTCACTTTTCATGGGATGTATTTTCAATTTCTTTACAATGTTCTTTGATGCAAAAAAAATTTAAGTATTGATGAATTCCACTATGCCAAGTTTTCTTCTGTTGCTTGTTATATTTGTTGTTTTGATGCTAAAGAAACTATTGCCTAATCCAAGGTCATGCAGGTCAGCCCATGTTTTAGTTTGGTAAAGACTTCTATAACAAAAATACCAGAAATGGGTTGACTTTTATAATGGGAATTAATGAGGGAAATCCTTAGAGTTCTGAGGCTTTGAAATGTCCAAATCAAGGTATCATCATAGATGCTGTCTCACCAAAAGTCAGATGCTGGCAGATCCTAGAAACCTGCCACATGGCAAGGGAAAATGGTAGCCAAATTCTGCCTTCTACTCCAGGCTCACTTTCTCCCCAGGCTCAGCTTTGGGCTGCTCCACTGATTCAGCCTCTGGCTCTCTCAGTGTCTCAGGGTTTCTCTGTCTTTCTGGACTGTGGACTATCCTGGAGTCCCCCATCATATGGCAGGGTAAAAGGTCAGCTCTCATTCTCTGTGTTCTGTTTAAGTAAGACCCTAGTAAAAGGATTAGTACCCACCCTGAGTTCCACAATCTAATCAAGGACTTCAATCAAAGTGATGTATTCACAAGTCATCTAACCAAAAGATCCTTTGACTTAATCTAAGGAAAATGTCCCACATGCAATAGGTTCACATGCACAAGAATGGTTTAGCTTAAGAACATAACATTCTGGAGTCTGAAAAAGACTCAAACCAGCATATTCCACCCTCTGGACCCCCAAAATACATGTTATTTCCTTATGCAAAAATCTTTCATTCCATCACAATATTTCAGTAGACTTGAATCATTTCGTTAACAATGTTAGATACAAAATCTCATAAAAATCAGTTGTAAGCATGCAGTCTGTCTTGGGGCAACATTCCCTTCTGGCTATAGACATATGAAATTAAAAAACAGAACAAAACATGTTATCTACTTCCAATATACAAAGAAGGGGCAGTCATAGAATAAATGCTTTCATTTCCATAGGGAGAATTCGGAAAGAAAACAGGGGTCATAGGTCACAAACACTTCCAAAAACCTGCAGGGCACATTCCATTAAATTTCATAGTCTGAGAGTCATCTATAAAAGGATGATTTCTTCTCCTCAGGGTCTCATGAAGGTCCACCTCTTCCAAAGAAACCCACACCTTCCAAGGTCTTGCTCAGCAGCCATCTCCATTCCACCCTCATCAAGCATGTAAGTGGTGGCCAAACTCTAAGCCTTATCCTCCAAAAACACTGGTGTGATGGCCACAGTCTCCCTCCCCAATCTTCAGGGCATGTACTCAACCCTCAGGACAGTAGGGTGGCAACCCAACTTTCCTCAACCCCTAGGGGAATGTGCTTCCCCCTATCTAAAGCTTGGGATTGCAGAACTATCCCTGAACAGCAGTACAGAAGACCCAGTGCCTTCAAATGCCACGGCAAACTTACCCTTTCCATGCACATCAGGGGACTCTCTCTCTCTTAGCCTTAGAAGATGTCTTAAGTCCAGACCTCAGCTTCCATGCTTTTGCTGGTGAAGTCATTTTTCCTTCAAACTTTCCCTTTTTTGTCCATTTTATTTTAGACTGACAGCAGGTTTTGTTCAGATCATGCAAAAAGCTGGTGGCTTTGGCATGCATTTCACAGGAGTCTCAAACATCAGACAATAAGACTAGGACTTTCCACAAATCCTTTTAGGATAACTGCATTTCCAATCCTGACTTACAAAGAAATGGTAGACTGGTTCCAAGTTTAGTTAAGTCCTCATATGAGGCATTATCTTTTGGGGACTCACTTACCAAAAGCTTGGAATTTCCTAAGCCATCAACTTCTGGTTTCTTAGCACCCAGGATTTCAGGTTTCAGCTTATCTCTTTCCTCTCACATTTTGCTATAAGCTGCAAGCAGAAGCCAGATTGCATTTTCGATTTTTAGTTTACAAATCTCCTCAGCTAAATATCCAAACTCGTCACTTTCAAGTTCTGCCTTCAGTCGAACATCAGGAGTCAATTTTGCCAAGTTTGCTGCAACTTTAGAAAAATGTTCATCATTTCCTTCTAAGGCCTCATGAGAAGTACATTTATCATCCATATTTGTACCAACAGTCTTTTCAAAGCAATCTAGGCCTTTTCTATCAAGCATCTTACACTTCCTCCAGAATTTCCCCCTTACTCATTTATAAAATTGTTCCAATATTTTTGTACCTACAAGCAGCACAGACTCCACTCTCTCTCATGTCCCATGATCTTTGGCCCTATTAGGGGAATGTGTTGTCCTCTTCAGTACTGGCATAACTATTTCAGGGTATGCTCCAGGAGACTTGAAACATGATATAAAGAAGGCATAAGAATGCCCTATCAGAATCTCAGGCACAGCTAACCAGTTTGGCTATGCCAACAGAGCAAAATGAGATGGAGAAAAAAATCTGAATGGTACTTTTTTTTCTTTTCTGAAGTTACTAGAAAAGAATTTAGTAGAAAAAATTTTTTCTGGAAGAATGTTAGCTGCTGTCTTCTTATGTAGATAAGATGTATGCAACCTTGATAAATTATTCTATAAGTGGAAATCTTTTGTTTTCAGATTGGATCACAGAATTCCTTTAAGGTAGACCCACAATGAAAATAATAAAAATTTTCTGACATATTAAAAAGAGCCATTATAGAAAAGGGACAACTATATCAGCTAGTAAATAAGTGCATCTTATACCATAAGGACAGTCATTTGACTTTAGTGCCTATTTTCCTGGACCTAGAAGTCACTTTTAATCTGATGTACCTTTCATTTACTTCCAAGTATAAAATAACTATAGTTATAGAATTAATTAAATGATAAGACCTTTAATAACAGTTTCCATGCTAGAATGTAAGCTCTATAATATCTTGTTTATCACAGAAACAGGAAAGGTGCATTACTTATCTAGTAGGTAGTCAATAAATAATAAGTAATGGCTTAATGAATGAAAGTTCTAATTTGTTACACAAATTTTATTTAGTTTTACATCTCTATCATTTCTCTTTCAGTCTTAGCTTTAGGTTTAGATAAGTTGTAATTTATGCTTTTTTCTTTTTATTATTGTAGTTAAAAATAATTAATGCTCTTTAATATATACTGTATGTTCAATGTCTGTAGCCTTATGTAAATTTTTAGTGTGTAAACTTCTAATTTTAAAAGTAAAACAATCAAGACATAGTAATATGAAAATCAAGCAAAATGATATTTATACAAAAATAATTCTCTAATCCATCCTTCACCAGAGTTCCCCAGTGATTCTCCCTAAAAGAAATCACTATTCTCTGTTTCTTAGGATTCAAGTATAACCTTTGCAAATACAAGCATATTTAAATACTGTATATGCAAGTGTATTTCTCTGTGTGTTGATTACTCTGCATTTTACTAGGTAAGATCTTGATGATTTTTCCATAACAGACCATAAAAATCTAAAACATCCACAGTTATTCTCTTACTGGATAATACTCCTTCATAAAGATGAAGTAAATCTAATGTATCCAGTTCTTTACATGTTGCTTCCCATTTTATCTATGACAAATCATACTCTAATAAATATAAGTATTTTTTAATATGTGTAAGTGTGATGGGTTCCTAGAAATGAAATTGCTGGGTCAAACTGTACATGCATTTAAAATGTTGATGTTCATAGTTAAATGCCAAAATGGCATTCTTGAGGTTGTACCAAGTATACTTCTGCCCACAATGTGTGAGAAAGTTTGATCATATTCTCAACATCTATTGTGAGATAAAAACTTTAGGTATTGGGCAATCTGATTAGTTATGGAAATTTTATTTCATTTATATACCGTAATTGAAATTCTTTAAATATAATTGAATTTCAACAACATTTTCACATTTTAAAATTATTTGTATTTCTTCATTTTGTAATTGCTGAGTTACAATTTTATATCTTTTCTTTGATTATTGAATTTTTCCATAATGATTTTTAAAAGATAATGAAGTACAAAGATAATATCCCTTTTATTCTTATATATATAATTGCTATCTTAACATCTTGTGATTATTTTAACATTATTATTCCATATAGATTTTTTTCTATAGTAATTTTTTTTTATATTTACATAACCAAATCACTCAGTATATTTTATTCCTGCTCAGGAAGTCTTTTCTGAATTTACACATATCAAAATATTTTTTCACACTTGCACCATTTAATTTTTAAGCAATTTTTGCTTTTTTATTTCATATTTTAAAATTTTGTTACAGTTGGAAAACTATTTTGAATTGAGAAGTCTAAGAGAGAATTAATTTTATCAATTCTTCTTGAGAGTTGGTTTTATTCAATAGTTTTCTATTATTATTAACTTTCACTATTTCTGAAACCCAATGTTACAATCTACATACTCACATGTTTTTAGATCGATTTCAGTATTCCAACCTGTTTCATTGATCTTTTTATTTATGTGTCATTTAAAACATGATATAATTGCATTTGTTCTATAATGCTACTTATAATCTAATAAGCCTAATATTTCCTCATTATTATACTCTCTTAGTATTATCCTGACTCCTGCCTATTTATGTTTCATATTAAATTTAAAATACAGGGATGCAAATGTAGCTCAATTGATTGTTCTCCCTTCTAGTACTGGGGAGATCCCAGATTTAGTTCCCGGTGCCTCCTGGAGAAGAAAAGCAAGTCAGCAAACTAGCCTGATGGGCTGGCACAGTGAGTTGATGCAACAAGGTGACACAACAAGGAAACACAAAGAGAAAACACAAGAGATACAACAAAGCAGGGAGTGAGGTGGCTCAAGCAATTGAGTACCTCTCTCCCACATGGGAGTTCCCAGGTTCTATTCCCATTGTCCCCTACAGAGAAGGCAAGTGACACAGAGAGCACACAGTGAATGGACATAGAGAGCAGAAAGCAAGCTCAAAGGGGGGGAGGCAGATAAATAAATTTTAAATATTAATGCGTTAGTCTAAGCACAAAAATTTCAATTAGTGCTTTCAATAAAATCAGTTAGAAAAATTTTATATTTTTAGTGAATTGAGATTACC
>JAQZBX010063696.1:0-16642 GCA_029593785.1 Cabassous unicinctus | reverse complement strand
TTTCTTTAGTTTTCCAAGTTAAGCAATATACTCATTACTTTGGCAGCTATGCCCTTGTTTTCACTTAGAAAGAATGTCAAAACAATGCTTTTACTATGCCAAAGCTCCAGCTTCTTCACTTTTGATATCTAAGTAAGATTCTTGTTTCTTACACTGCTATGCATGTGTTTTCACTTACAATCAAATTGAAAACACTGTTTTTCCCTAATGCTGGTGGAATTCAGTGAGTTCTTTGGTTAAGAAAATCTAAAAAGAAACTTGTTTCATTGGCTGCTTTGCATGTGTATTCACTTTCAATGAACTTCATGACACTGGTTTCACCTAACTCTCTGTGAATGCAGTAGTTACTTCAAGTTTGAAAGGTAAGAAAGATTCTTGATTTTTTGGCTGGTATGCAATTGCCTTTACTCATATGTCAACACACGGCTTATACCTAATGCTAAGCCAGTGCAGTGGGTTTGGGTTAGGTTTAGGGTTGGGTTCAGGTTCGGGTTCGGGTTAGGGTTAGGATTATGTTTAGAGTTAGGGTTAGGGCTAGAATAGGATTATGGTTAGGGATAAGGTTTGGGTTAGGGTTAGAGTCAGGGTTAGGTCAGTGTTAGGATTAGGGTTGGGGTTAGGGTTAGGGTTAGTGTTAGGGACACGGTTAGGGTCAGGTTTAGGGTAAGTATAAGGGTTAGGTTAGGGTTAGGTTTAGGTTTACATTAGGGTAAGAGTTAGGGTAAGGGTTAGGCCTTGGTTTATGGTTAGGTTTAGTGTTAGATTAGGGTTAGGGTTAGGGTTAGTTTAGGGTTTGGTTTGGGGTCACAGTTAGGGTTAGGTTAGGGTTAGGAATATGGTTGCGATTGGTATTATGGTTTGGATTATGGTAAGGGTTACAGATTAGTTTAGGGTTAGAGATAGGGTTACGGTAAGTGTTAGGGTTAGTGTTAGATTAGGGTTAGGGTTAGGGTTAGTTTTGGGTTAGTGTTTGGGTTATGGTTATGGTTAGGGTTAGGGTTTATAGTTAGGGTTAGGGTTATGGTTAGGTTTCAGTTTAGTGTAAGGGTTAGGGTGAGGGTTGTGATAGGGTTAGGGTTAGATTAGGGTTAGGGTTAGTGTTAGGTTTAGGTTTAGGGTTAGGTTAGGGTTAGGTTTAGGTTTAGGGTTAGGTTTAGTGTTAGGGTTGCGAATAGGGTGAGGTTAGTTATGGTTGTGGCTATGGTTAGGGTTTGATTGCCTTCTATGCACTTGCTTTCACTCACATGTGGACACACAGCTTTTACATAATGCTAAGCCAGTGCATTGGTTTAGGTTAGGGTTAGGGTTAGGGTTAGATTATGGTTAGGGCTAGAGATAGGGTTAGGTTAGGGTAAGGATTAGGGTTATGGTTAGGGTAAGGTTTAGTGTTAGGGTTAGGGTTAAGGTTAGGGTTAAGGTTAGTGTAAGGGTAAGTTTTCTGGTAAGGGTTAGTGTTACATTTAGGGTTATGGTTAGGGTTAGGTTAAGGGTTAGGGTTAGGGTTAGTGTTTGGTTTATGGTTAGGTTCAAGGTTAGGATTTGGGTTAGTGTTAGGTTAGGGTTAGGTTTAGGGTTAGGTTTACGGTAAAGGTTAGTGTTTAGGGTTAGGGTTAGGATTAGGGTTAGGGTAAGGGTTAGGTTAGGGATAGGTTTAGTGTTAGATTATGGCTAAGGTTAGGTTTAGTGCTAGGGTTAGCTTTAGGTTAGGGTTAGGTCTGTGGTTAGAGTTAAGGGTAGGATTTTGGATAGGGTTATGTTTGGGTTAGGGTTAGGGTTAAGGTTAGGGTTTGTTAGGCTTATATGCACTTGCTTTCACTCACATGTGATCACAAGGCTTTTACCTAATGTTAAGCCAATGCAGTGGTTTAGGTTTAGGTTTAGGGTTAGTGTTAGTGTTCGTGTTATGGTTAGATAAAGGTAAAGTTTAGGGTGAGTGTTAGGTTTAGATTAAGATAAGGTTTATGGTTAATGTTAGGTTTTGTGTTAGGGTTAGATTACACTTAGGGTTTTGGTTAAGTTACGGTTTGGGGTAGGTTTAGGGTTAAGGATGGATAGGGTTAGGATTAGGGTTCGGGTTAGGGTTAGGTTTAGGTTTAGAGTTAGGCAAAGCTTTGGTTTTAGGGTTATGGTTTGGTTAGGGTTAGGGTTTTGGAATAGGATTAAAGTTATGGTTAGGTTTACTGCTAGTTCTAGGGTTGCATTAAGATTAGTGTAAGCTTAAGTTTAGGGTTAGGGTTAGGGTTAGGGTTGGGTTAGAGTTAGGGTTAGGTTAAGGTTAAGGTTAGGTTAGGGTTAGGGTTAGGGTTAGGTTTAATTTAGGGTTAGGATTAGGGTTGTGTTTATGGTTAGGGTTTGGCTTAGGGTTAGAGTAAGGGTTAGGGCTACAGTTAGGCTTAAATTAGGGTTAGGGTTAGGGTTAGGGTAAAGGTTAGTGTTAGGTTTAGTGTTAGGATTAGATTTTGGGTTAGGGTAAGGTTTAGCGATAGGGTAATGGTTAAGTTTAGGGTTAGGGTTAGATTAGGATTAGGGTTAAGGTAAGGGCTATGGTGAGGGTAAGGGTAAGGTTAGGGTTAGGATTAGGGTTAGGGTAGTGTTATGGTTTTGGTTTGGTTAGGTTTTGGCTTAGGGTTAGGTTACAGTTAATATTAAATTTAGGGTTAAGATTAGGGTTGGGGTTTAGGGTTAGGGTTAGTGTTAGGTTACGGTTAGGGTTTTGGATTAGGGTTAGGGTCAATGTTAAGGTTAGTGATAGGTTTATGGTTATGGCTAGGGTTAGTGTTAGATTAGAGTTAGAGTTAGGGTTAAGTTTGGGTTAGGGTTAGATTTAGGTTTAAGTTTATGGATATGGTTAGAGTTACGTTTATGCTTAGATTTAGGGTTTTTTTTTGTTTGTTTTTTTTGCCTGCTATGCACTTGCTTTCACTCAAATGTAAACACACGGCTTTTAACTAATGCAAAGCCAATGCAGTAGTTTCTTCACTTAAAACCTAAATAATATTTGTATTTTATTTGCTCATGTGACTGTGTTTTCACTTAAAATCATTTTCAAAACACTGGTTTTTCTTAACATGCTCTGAATGCAGGAGTTAATTCAACTTTGAAAGTTAAGTAAGATACTTGTTTGTGGCTGCTATGCCCTTGCTTTCACTCATTATCAATGGATAAACACTGCTTTTCCCTAATGCTATCGCAATCAACTGGTTTCTCCAGTTTTCAAAACTAAGCAATATGCTCATTGCATTGGCAGCTTTGCCTTTGTTTTCATTTACAACGAATGTCAAAACACTGCTTTTACTATGTCAAGACTACAGTTTCTACACTTTTGAAATCTAAGTAAGATTCTTGTTTCTATCACTGCTACACAGGTGTTTTCACTCACAATCCACTTGAAAACACTGGTTATCCCTAAACACTGCCGGAATCCAGTTATTTCTTTGGTTTAGAAAAACAAAAAAGAAACATGTTTCATTGGCTGCTTTGCATGTGTATTCACTTACAATCAACTTCAAGACACTGATTTCACCTAACTCTCATTGAATGCAGTAGTTACTTCAAGTTTGAAAGGTAAGATTTTTGTTTGTTTGGCTGCTATGCACTTGCTTCACTCACATGTCAACACATGGCTTTTACTTAATGCTTAGCCAATGCAGTGGTTTCTTCACTTCACAAACATAAACAAGATTTGTGTTGTATTTGCAGCTATGCATATGTTTTCACTTAAAATCATCTTCAAATCAATGGTTTTACCGAACACGCTGTGAATGCAGGAGTTAATTGAAATTTGAAAGTTAAGTAAGATACTTGTTTATTTGGTTGCTATGTGCTTGCTTTCACTCATTATCAATGTAAAAACACTGCTTTTCCCTAATGCTATGTCAAGGCACTGGTTTCTTGAGGTATCAAAACTAAGAAATATACTCATTACATTGGCAGCTTTACCTTTGTTTTCACATACAACGAATGTCAAAACACTGCCCTTACTATACCAAAGCTGCTGTTTCTTCACTTTTGAATCTAAGCAAGATTCTTGTTTCTTACACTGCTATGCAGGCGTTTTCACTTACAATCAACTTGAAAACTCTGCTTTACCCTAATGCTGGCTGAAAGCAGTGAGTTCTTTGGTTTAGAAACCAAAAATGAAACTTGTTTCATTGGCTGCTTTGCATGTGTATTCACTTACAAACAACTTCAAGACACTGGTTTGACCTAACTCCCTGTGTATGCAGTAGTTACTTTAAGTTTGAAAGGTAAGTACAATTCTTGTTTGTTTGGCTGCTATGCACATACTTTCACTCACATGTCAACACATGGCTTTTACCTAATGCTAAACAAATGCAGTGGTTTCTTCACTTTGCAAACCTATATAAGATTTGTGTTTTCCTTGTTGTTATGCATGTGTTTTCACTTAAAATCATCTCCAAAACACTGGTTTTACCTAACACGCTGTGAATGCAGGAATTAATTCAACTTTGAATGTTAAATAGGATACTTGTTTTTTTTGGTTGTTATGCACATGCTTTTACTCATTATCAATGTAAAAACACTGCTTTACCCTAATGCTGGCCAAAGCATGGTTTCTTCAGTTTTCAAAACTAAGGAATATACTCATTTCACTGGCAACTTTGCCCATGTTTTCATTTTACAATCACTGCTTTTACTATGCCAAAGCTACAGTTTATTCACTTTTGAAATCTTTGTTAGAGTCTCATTTCTTCCACTGTGATCGAGGTGTTTTCACTTACAATCAACTTGAAAACACTGCTTTTCCCTTACCATGGCTGATTGCAGTGAGTTCTTTAGTTTAGAAAAGCAAAACAGAAATTTTTTATTGGCTCCTTCAAGTGTATTCACTTACATTCAATTTCAAGACAGTGGTTTCACCTAACTCTGGCAATGCAGTAGTTACTTCAAATTTGAAAGGTAAGCAAGATTCTTGTTGTTTGGCTGCTATGCACTTGCATTCACTCACATGTCAACACACAGCTTTTACCTAATGCTAAACCAATGCTGTGGTGTCTTCACTATACAAGCCTAAATAAGATTTGTGTTTTATTTGCTGCTATACATGTGTTTTCACATAAATTCATCTTCAAAACCCTGGTTTTACCTAACATGCTGTGAAGGCAGGAGTTAACTCAACTTTGAAAGTTAAGTAAGATACTTGTTTGATGGCTGCTATGTACTTGCTTTCACTCATTCTCAATGTAAAAACACTGCTTTTCCCTAATGCTATACCAAAGCCCTGGTTTCTTCACCTTTCAAAACTAAGCAATATATACATTACATTGCCAACTATGCCCTTGTTTTCAATTACAATGAATGTCAAAACAAATCTTTTATGATGCCAAATCTGCAGTTTCTGCCCCTTTGAAATATAAGTAAGATTATTGTTTCTTACACTGCTTTGCATGTGTTTTCATTTACAACCAACTTGAAAACACTACTTTCTCTAATGATGCGTGAATGCAGTGAGTTCTTGGGTTTAGAAAACAAAAAAGAAACCTGTTTCTTTGGCTGCTTTGTATGTGTATTCACTTACAATCAACTTCAAGACACTGGTTTCAAGTAACTCACTGTGAATGTATAGTTACTTCAAATTTGAAAGGTAAGTATGACTCTTGTTTGTTTGGCTGCTATGCACTTGCTTTCACTCACATGTCAACACACAGCTTTTACCTAATGCTAAGCCAATGTAGTGGTTTATTCACTTTTCAAACCTAAATAAGATTTGTGTTTTATTTGCTGCTATGCATGTGTTCTCACTTGAAATCATCTTCAAAATACTGGTTTTACCAAACACGCTGTGAATACAGGAGTTAATTCAACTTTGAAAGTTAAGTAACATACTTGTTCATTTGGCTGCTATGTGCCTGTTTTCACTCATTATCAATGTAAAAACACTGCTTTACTCTAATGCTATGTCAAAGTACTGGTTTTTTCCGTTTTCAAAACAAAGTGATATACTCATTACATTGGCAGCTTTGCCCTTGTTTTCACTTACAATGAATGTCCAAACCCTGCTTTTACTCAGCCAAAGCTACAGATTCTTCACTTATGAAATCTAAGTAAGATTTCTGTTTCTTACACTGCTATGCATGTGTTTTCACTAACAATCAACTTGAAAACACTGCTTTTCCCTAATGCTGGTGAAATGCAGTGAGTTCTTTGGTTTAGAAAACCAAAAAAGAATCTTGTTTCATTAGCTGCTTTGCATGTGTATTCACTAACAATCAATTTCAAGACAATGATTTCACTTAACTCTCATGGAATGCAGTAGTTACTTCAAGTTTGAAAGGTAAGGAAGGTTTTTGTTTGTTTGGCTGCTATGCACTTGCTTTCACTCACATGTCAACACATGGCTTTTACTTAATGTTAAACCAATGCAGTAGTTTCTTCACTTTAGAAACCTATGAAAGATTTGTGTTTACTGGCTGCTATGCATGTGTTTTCACTTAAAATTGTCTTCAAAACACTGGTTTAACTAACACACTGTGAATGGAAGAGTTAATTCAACTTTGAAAGTTAAGTTAGATACTTGTTTGTTTGGCTGCTATGCATTTGTTTTCACGCATTATCAATGTAAAAACACTGCTTTTCCCTGATTCTAAGCCAATGAACTGGTTTCTTCAGTTTTCAAAACTAACCAATATGCTCTTTACATTAGCAGCTTTGCCATTGTTTTCACTTACAACTAATGTCAAAGCATGGCTTTTACTATGCCAAAGCTGCAGTTTCTTCACTTTTGAAATCTAAGTAAGATTCTTGTTTCTTACACTGCTATGCACCTGTTTTCACTTACAAACAACTTGAAAACACTGATTTTCCCTAACACTGTCTGAATGCAGTGAGTTCTTTGGTTTAGAAAACCAAAAAAGAAAATTGTTTTATTGGCTGCTTTTCATGTGTATTCACTAACAATCGACTTCAAAACACTGATTTCACTTAACTCTCTAGGAATGCAGTAGTTACTTCAAGTTTGAAAGGAAAGTACGATTCTACTTGTTTGGCTGCTATGCACTTGCTTTCACTCACATGTCAAAACACGGCTATTACCAAATGCTATCCGATGCAGTGGATCCTTCACTTTACAATCCTAAATAAGATATGTGTTTTATTTGCTGCTATGCATAAGTATTCATTAAAAATCATCTTGAAAACACATGTTTTACCAAACTCACTGTGAATGCAGGAGATAATTCAGTTTTGAAATTTAAATAAGATACTTGTTTGTTTGGATTCTATCCACTTGCTTTCACTCATTATCAATGTAATAACACTGCTTTTCCCTAATGCTATGCCAAATAACTGGTTTCTTCAGTTTTCAAATCTAAGCAACATACTCATTACATTGACAGCTATGCCCTTGTTTTCACTTTCAAGGAATGTCAAAACACTTCTTTTACTATGCCAATGCTGCAGTTTCTTCACTTTTGTAATCTAAGTAAGATTCTTGTTTCTTACACTGCTATGCACCTGTTTTCACTTACAATTAACTTGAAAACCCTGCTTTTCCCTAACGCTGGCTGAATTCAGTGAGTTCTTTGGTTTAGAATACCAAAAAAGGAACTTGTTTCATTGGCTGCTTTGCATGTGTATTCACTTACAATCAACTTCAAAGCACCGTTTTCACCTAACTCTCTATGAATGCAGTAGTTGCTTCAAGTAAGACAGGTTAGTATGTTTCTTATTTGTGTGGATGCTATGCACTTGCTTTCACTCATATGTCAACACATGGCTTTTTCCTAATGCCAAGAAATGCAGTGGTTTCTTCACATTACAAACCTAAATAAGATTTGTGTTTTATTTGCTGCTCTGCATGTGTTTTCACTAAAAATCATCTTGAAAACACTGGTTTTACCTAATTCACTGTGAATGCAGGAGTTAATTCAACTTTGAAAGTAAGTATGGTACTTGTTTGTTTGGCTGCCATGTGCTTGCTTTCATTTATTTTCAATGTAAAAACACTGCTTTACACTAATGCTATGCCAAAGCACTGGTTTATTCAGTTTTCAAAACTAAGGAATATACTCATTACATTGGCAGCTTTGCCATTGTTTTAATTTACAATGAATGTCCAAACAGTGCTTTTACTATGCCAAAGCTAAGGTTCCTTCAGTTTTGATATCTAAGTAAGATTCTCATTTCTTACACTGCTATGCACGTGTTTTCACTTACAATGACCTTGAAAACACTGCATTTCCTTAACGGTGGCTGAATGCAATGAGTTTTTTTGGTTTAGAAATCTATAACAGAAAATTTATTCATTGGTTGCTTTACATGTGTATTCACTTACAATCAATTTCAAAGCACTGGTTTCACCTAACTCTGTGAATGCAGTAGTTACTTCAACTTTGAAAACTAAGTAAGATTCTTGTTTGTTTGGATGCTATGCACTTGCTTTCACTCACATGTCAACACACGGCATTTGCCCAATGACAAGCCAATGCCGTGGTTTCCTCACTTTACAAACCTAAATAAAATTTGTGTTTTACTGGCTGCTATACATGTGTTTTCAATTAAAATCATCTTGAAAACACTAGTTTTACAAAACACGCCATGAATGCAGGAGTTAATTGAACTTTGAAAGTTAGTTAGATACTTGTTGTTTGGCTGCTATGCACTTGCTTTCACTCATTATCAACATAAAAACACTGCATTACCCTAATGCTATGCCAAAACACTTGTTCCTTCGGTTTTCAAAACTAAGGAATATACTCATTACATTGGCAGCTTTGACCTAATTTTCATTTGCAATGAATGTCCAAACACTGATTTTAGTGTGCCAAACCTGCAATTTTTCCCCTTTGAAATCTAAGCAAGATTCTTGATTCTTACACTGCTATGCACGTGTTTTCACTTACAATCAACTTGAAAACAGTGCTTTTCCCTAATGCTGGCTGAATGCCAAGAGTTCTTTGGTTTAGAAAACCAAAAAAGAAACTTTTTCATTGGCTGCTTTGCATGTGTATTCACTTAAAATCAACTTCAAGACATTAGTTTCACCTATCTCTCTGAATGCAGTAGATACTTCAAGTTTGAATTGTAAATGAGATTCCTGTTTTTTTCACTTCTATGCACTTGCTTTCACTCACATGTCTCCACATGGCTTTTACTTAATGCTAAGCAAATCCATGGTTTCTTCACTTTGCCAACCTAAATAAGATTTGTGTTTTACTTATTGCTATGCATATGTTTTCACTTAAAATCATCTTCAAAACACTGTTTTCCCTAACACGCTGTGAATGCATGCGTTAATTCAACTTTAAAAGTTACATAAGACTCATGTTTGTTTGTCTGCTATGCACTTCTTTCACTCATTATCAATGTAAACACACTGCTATTCCCTAATGTTATGCCAAAGCACTGGTTTCTTCAGTTATGAAAACTAAGCAATATAATCATTACATCTGCACCTATGCCCTTTTTTCCACATACAATGAATGTTAAATCCCTGCTTTTAGTATGCCAAATCTGCAGTTTCTTAACTTTTGAAATATAAGTAAGATTCTTGTTTCTTACACTTCTATTCCAGTGTTTTCACTTACAATCAACCTGAAACCTCTGCCTTTCCGTAACGCTGGCTGAATTCAGTTAGTTCTTTGGTTTAGAAAACCAAAAAAGAAACTTGTTTCATTGACTGCTTTGCATGTGTATTCACTTACAATCAATTTCAAAGCACTGGTTTCACCTAACTCTCTGTGAATGCAGTAGTTACTTCAACTTTGAAAGGTAAATAAGATTCTTATTTGTTTAGATGCTATGCACTTGCTTTCACTCACATGTCAACACATGGCATTTGTCCAATGACAAGCCAATGCTGTGGTTTCCTTACATTACAAACCTAAATAAGATTTGTGTTTTACTGGCTGCTATGCATGTGTTTTCAGTTAAAATCATCTTGAAATCACTGGTTTTACATAACATGCCATGAATGCAGGAATTAAATCAACCTTGAAAGTTTAGTTAGATACTTGTGTTTTTGGCTGTTATGCAATTCCTTTCACTCATTATCAATGCAAAAACTCTGCTTTACCCTAATGCTATGTCAAGCACTGGTTCCATCAGTTTCCAAATCTTAGGAATATACTCATTACATTGGCAGCTTTGCCCTTGTTTTCATTTAAAATGAATGTCCAAACACTTCTTGTAGTATGCCAAAACTGCAATTTTTCCCTTTGAATTCTAAGCAAATTTCCTGATTCTTGCACTGCTATGCACGTGTTTTCAATTACAATCAACTTGAAAACACTGCTTTTCCCTAATGCTGGCTGAATGCAATGAGTTCTTTGGTTTAGAAAACCTAAAAAGAAACTTTTTCATTGGCTGCTTTGCATCTGTATTCACTTACAATCAACTTCAAGACACCGGTTTCACCTAACTCTGTGAATGCAGTAGATGCTTACAGTTTGAATTGTAAATAAGATTCTTGTTTGTTTGGCTGCTATGCACTTGCTTTCACTCACATGTCAACACACGGCTTTTACTTAATACTAAGCCAATGCAATGGTTTCTTCGCTTTACAAACCTAAATAAGTTTTGTGTTTTACTGGCTGCTATTCATGTGTTTTAATTTTAAATCTTCTTCAAAACACTGGTTTTACCTAACATGCTGGGAATGCAGGAGTTAATTCATCTTTGTAAGTTATTTAATATAGTTGTTTTTTGGGTGCTATGAGCTTGATTTCACTCATTATCCATGCCAAAACAATGCTTTTCCCTAATGCTATGCCAAAGCACTAGTTTCTTCAGTTTTCAAAACTAAGGAATATGCTCATTACATTGGCAGCTATGCCCTTGTTTCCCCATACAACGAATGTCAAAACACTGCTTTTACTATGCCAAAGCTGCTGTTTCTTCCCTCTTTGAAATCTATGATTCTTGTTTCTTACAGTGCTATGCACCTGTTTTCACTTACAATTAACTTGGAAACAATGCTTTTCCATAACACTGGCTGAATGCAGTGAGTTCTTTGGTTTAGAAAATGAAAAAAAACTTTTTCATTGGCTGTTTTGCATGTGTATTCCCTTACAATCAACTTCAAGACACTTTTTCCCCCTAACACTCTGTGAATGCAGTAGTTACTTCAATTTTGAAAGGTAAGTACGATTCTTGCTTTTTGGCTGCTATGCCCTTGCTTTCACTCACATGTCAACACACGGCTTTTTCCTAATGCCAAGCCAATGCAGTGGTTTCTTCACTTTACAAACGTAAATAAGTTTTGTGTTTTACTTGCTTCTATGCATGTGTTTTCATTTTAAATCATCTTCAAAACACTGGTTTTACCTAACATGCTGTGAATGCAGGAGTTAATACATCTTCATAAGTTAATTAAGATACTTGTTTGTTTGGCTGCTATACACTTGCTTTCACTCATTTTCAATGCCAAAACAATGCTTTTCCCTAATGCTATGCCCAAGCACTGGTTTCTTCAGTTTTCAAAAATATGCAATATACTCATTACATTGGCAGCTATGCCCTTGTTTCACATACAACAAATGTCAAACACTGCGTTTAATATGCCAATGCTGAAATTTTTAACTTTTCAAATCCTAGTAAGACTGTTGTTTCTTACACTGCTATGCACGTGTTTTCACTTACAATCAACTTCAAAATACTGCTTTACAATAATGCTGGTTGAATGCAGTTATTTCTTTGGATTAGAAAACCAGTAAAGAAACTTGTTTCCTTGGCTGCTTTTCATATGTATTCACTTTCAAACAACTTCAAGACATTGGATTGATATAACACTCTGTGAATGCAGGAGTTACTTCAAGTTTGAAAGTTACATAAGATATTTTTTTGGCTGCTATGCACTTTCGTTCACTAACAATGTCAGCCAATGCTTTTAACTACTGCTATGCCAATCCAGTGATTTCTTCACTTTAGAAATCCAAATAAGATTTGTCATTTATTTGCTCCTATGCATGTGTTTTCACTTAAAATCATCTTCAAAACACTGGTTTTGCCTAACACTTTGTGATTGCAGGAGTTATTTCAACTTTGAAAGGTAAGAAAAATGTTTGTTTGGCTGCTATGCACTTGCTTTCACTCACAATGTCAATACATTGCTTTTAGCTAATGCTACGCCTAACTCATTGTGAATTCAGGAGACATTTCAACTTTGATTAGAAAGATAATGGTTTTGCAGCTATGCACTTGCTTTCACTCACTATCAATGCAAAAACACTGCTTTTACCTAATGCTATGCCAAACACTGGTTTCTTCAATTTTCAAAACTAAGCAATGTACTGATTACATTGACAGCTCTGCACTTGTTTTCACTCTCAACCAACGTCAAAACAGTGCTTTTAGTATGCCAATGCTGCAGTTTTTTCACTTTTGAAATCTAAGTAATATTCTTGTTTCTTTTGCTGATATGCACGTATTTTCATTTACAATCTACTTCAAAACACTGCTTTTCCTTAACACTGGGTGAATGTAGTCAGTTCTTCAGTTTAGAAAACTAATAAAGAAACTTGTTTCATTGGCTGCTTTTCATATGTATTCACATAATCAACTTCAAGACACTGGATTGATATAACTCTCTGTGAAAGCAGTAGTTACTCCAAGTTTGAAATGTGAGTAGGATGCTTGTTGGTTTGGTTGCTATGCACTAGCTTTCTCTCACAATGTCAACACATTTCTTTTACCTAATACTATACCAATGCATTGATTTCCTCACTATTCAAATCTAAATAATATTTGTGTTTTATGTGCTGCTATACATGGGTTTTCACTTACAATCATTTTGAAAACTCTGGTTTTACCTTACACGTTTTGAATGCAGGAGGTATTTCAACTTGTTTGTTTGGCTGCTATCCCATTGCTTTCACTCACAATGTCAACATACTGCTTGAACTTAATGCTATGCCAATGCAGTGGTTTCTTCACTTTACAATTCTAAATAAGATTTGTGTTTTACTTGCTGTTATGCATGTGTTTTCACTTACAATCATCTTCAAAACTCTGGTTTAACATAACAATTGTGAATACAGGCAGTATTTCAATATTGAAAGATGAGTAATATCCTTGTTTGTTTGGCTGCTCTGTGCTTGCTTTCACTCATTAACAATGTAGAAACATTGCTTTTACCTAATGCTATGCCAAAGTACTGGTTTCTTCAGTTTTTAAAACTAAGCAAGATATTCATTACATTGGCAGCTATGCACTTGTTTTCACTTACAATCAATGTCACAACAATGCTTTAACTATGCCAATGCTACAGTTTCTTCAGTTTTTAAATCTAAATAAGATTCCTGTTTCTTTTGCTGTTATGCATGTGCGTTCACATTCAATCAACTTCAAAACACTGCTTTTCTCTTATGCTGGGTAAATGTGCTGAATTACTCGGTTTAGAAAGCCAATAAAGAAACTTGTTTCATTGGCTGCTTTGTATGTGTATTCACTTGCAATCAACATCAAGACAGTGGTTTAACATAACTCTGTGTGAATTCAGAAGGTAATTCAAGTTTGAAAGTTAAGTAAAATGCTTTTTTATTTGGGTGCTCTCCTATTATTTCACTCACAATATCAACACACTGCTTTTGCCTAATGCTACACCAAAGCAGTGGTTTCTTAACTTTACCAATCTACTTAAGATTTGTGTTTTATTTGTTTCTGTGCATGTGTTCTCACTTACAATCATCTTCAAAACACTGGTTTTATCTAACACGGTGTGAATATATGAGGTAAAGTTTGAAAGGTAAGTAAGATACTTGTTTGTTTGGCTGCTAATCAATTGCTTTCACACACTATCAAATAAAAACACTGCTTTTACTTAAAGTTATGCCAAAGCACTGGTTTCTTCAGTTTTCAAAACTAAGCAAGATACTCATTTCATTGGCAGCTATACACTTGTTTTTTCAAACAACCAATGTCAAAACAGTGCTTTTACTATGCCAATGCTGCAGTTTCTTCACTTTGAAACCTAAGTAAGATTCTTGTTTATTTTGCTGCTATGCACGTGTTTTCACTTACAATCAACCTCAAAACACTGCTTTTCCCTAATGCTGGGGAATGCAGTCAGTTCATTGGTTAAGAAAACCAATAGAGAAAATTGTTTCATTGGCAACTATTCATATGTTTTCACTTACAATCAACTTCAAGACACTGGATTGACATAACTCTCTGTAAATGCAGTAGTTACTCCACATTTGAAAGGTAAGTATGATACTTGTTTGTTTGGCAGCTATGCACTAGCTTTCTTTCACAATGTCAACACACTTCTTTTACCTAATGGTATACCAATGCATTGTTTTCTTCACTTTTCAAATCTATATAATATTTGTATTTTATGTGCTGCTATGCATGTGTTTTCACTTACAATCATCTTCAAAACTCTGGTTTTACCTACATGTTGTGAATGCAGGTGGTATGTCAACTTTGAAAGGTAAGTAACATACTTGTTTAGTTGGCTGCTATCCTATTGCTTTCACTCACAAATTCAACATACTGCTTTAACCTAATGCTATGCGAATGCAGTGCTTTCTTCACTTTACAAGTCTAAATACAATTTATGTTTTATTTGCTGCTATGCATGTGTTTTCACTTATAATCATCTTCAAAACACTGGTTTTACCTAACACTGTGTGAATTTAAGAGTTACTTCAATTTGAAAGGTAAATAAATTACTTGTTTGTTGGGCTGCTATGCACTTCATTTCACTCACTATCAATGCAAAAACACTGCTTTTACCTAAAGCTATGCCAAAGCACTGCTTTCTTCAGTTTTCAAAACTAAGCAAGTTACTCATTTCATGGGCAGCTCTGCACTTGTTTTCACTTGCAACCAACGTCAAACCTCTGCTTTTACAATGTAAATGCATAGTTTCTTCTCTTTTGAAATCTAAGTGAGATTCTTGTTTTTCTTGTTTCACTTACAACGAACTTCAAAACGCTGTTTTCCTTATCGCTGGGGGAATGCAGTCAGTTCTTCGGTTTAGAAAACCAATAAAAAGAACTTGTTTCATTGGCTGCTTATCATATATATTCACTTACATTCAACTTCAAGACCCTGGATTTACATAATCATCTGTGAATTCAGGAGTTACTTCAAGTTTGAAAGGTAAGAAGATACTTGTTTGTTTGGCTGGTACCCCATTGCTTTCACTCATAATGTCAACACACTGCTTTTATCTAATGCTACATGAACACAGTGGTTTCTTCCCTTTACAAGTCTAAGTAATATTTGTGTTTTATTTGCTGCTATGAATGTGTTTTCACTTACAATCATCTTCAAAACACTGGTCTTATCTAACACACTGTGGATGTAGGTGTTACTTCAACTTTAAAAGGTAAGTAAGATACTTGTTTTTTTGGCTTTTATGTGCTTGCTTTCACTCACATTGTCAACATACTGCTTTTACCTAAAGCTACACCAATGCAGAGGTTTCTTCAGTTTTACAAATTTATTAAGATTTTTCTTTTATTTGCTGCTATACATGTGTTATCACTTACAATGATCTTCAAAACACTGGTTTTACCTAACACGCTGTGAATATAGGTGTTTGTTCAACTTTTAAAGGTAAGTAATGTACTTGTTTGGCTGCTATGAGCTTGCTTTCACTCACAGTGTCAACATACTGCTTTTACCTAAAGCTACCCCAATGCAGAGATTTCTTCACTTATACAAATTTAGTAAGATTTTTGTGTTATTTGCTGCTATATATGTGTTTTCACTTCCAATCATCTTCAAAACACTGGTTTTAACTAAACCATTGAGAATGCAGGAGGAAATTCAAATTTAAAAGGTAAGTAGGATACTTGCTTGGCTGTTATGCTCTTGCTTTCCCTCAGTATAAATGTAAAAACACTGCTTTTACATAATGCTATGCCATAGCACTGATTCCTTCAGGTTTCAGAACTAAGCAAGATACTCATTACATTGGCAGCTATGCACTTGTTTTCACCTACAACCCATGTCACAAAAGTGCTTTTAATATGCCAATGCTGCAGTTTCCTCAGTTTTGAAATCTAGGTAAGATTCTTGTTTCTTTTGCTGCTATGCACGTGTTTTCCCTTACAATCAACCTCAAGACACTTAATTGACACAACTGTCTGTGAATGCAGTAGTTACTTTTAGTTTTAAAGGTAAGTAAGATGCTTGTTTTTTAGGGTGCTTTCCCATTGCTTTCACTCACAATTTTAACATAATGCTTTAACCTAATGCTATGCGAATGCAGTGGTTTCTTCACTTTACAAGTCTAAATAAAATTTGTGTTTTATTTGCTGCTATGCATGTGTTTTAACTTACAATCATCTTCAAAACACTGGTTTTAACTAACACGGTGTGAATGTAAGAGTTACTTCAGCTTTGAAAGGTAAGTAAGATACTTGTTTGGCTGATCTCCCATTGTTTTCACTCACAATGTCTACATACTGCTTTTACCTAAATCTATGCCAATGAAGAGGTTCCTTCACTTTTACAAATTTAATAAGATTTTTGTTTTATTTGCTGCTATACATTTGTTTCACTTATAATAACTCCAAAACACTGGTTTTACCTTACACTGTGTGAATTTAAGAGTTACTTCAACATTGAAAGGTAAGTAAGATATTTCTTGGTTTGACTTCTATGCTCAGTATCAATGCAAAAACAGTGCTTTTAACGAAAGCTATTCCAAAGCACTGATTTCTTCAGTTTT
>JAQZBX010063695.1:0-16603 GCA_029593785.1 Cabassous unicinctus | reverse complement strand
TGTGTTAAGCATGCAGATTTTCCCTCCAAGGAATCTAGGGTAGAGCTCAGGAATCTGCATGTATAACCAGCATCCTGGCTGGGTGATTCTGGTTCAAGGAGACCATGATCCACCCTCTGGGAAATGTTGCTCAGTCTGGGTCTACCAAAAAGAGTTCCTTTTTCCTGCTCTCTGAGGCCTCAGAGTCTAGGGTCAGGAAGAAACAATTAGCTCCCCAACCTCACCTCTTCCCCTGCCTTGGTCAGAGTCTTCAAGGACTGGCTGACTAGGACTTCAGGGTACTGGTTGGCACCCCTCTCTACCTTGTCCCCCCTGATAATCCTGAGCCCCATTCCCACCCTTGCACTGGCCTGGGTTGGTGGGAGGCTCAGGAGAAGAGAGAGGCTGGCTGGGGGCAGCAGCTGGGAATAGGGACAAGCTCCTGTAGAAGGGATGTTTATTTTCCCAGGGGTGAGGCAATGCCGTGATGCTCCTGGCTACAGCATTTAAGGCCTCCCCTACCTTTTTCTAGACACACACACTGTGATCAGACCACGTTCAGTTCCTTTCCTGGTCTGGTTAGCTCACTCCACTGGTTTCAGCTCCAGTCTTCAGATGCTGATGGTGGTGGTGGGAATTCAGCACAGCCCCTCACTGGTACCAGACCCCATCCCAAAGGACAGTGGTGTCTGCCATAAGCCACAAGCACATCATCTCACTTGAGGTCAGGAGCACGGAGGTTACACCCTCTCCCTCCTGGCCCCTCACCGTGATTCAGGTCGGACAGCTTTGGGGAGGAAGTCGTCTACCCCAACCCTCTTGGACAGTTGAGAACAACTGAGCTCTAGAAAGAGGAAATGTTTTCCCAAATTCTCACAGAGGCCCAGTCGAAAGGTTGACCGTGCAGCTAATTAGTGCTGGGCCTGGGAGAGCGCTCAGTCTTTGCTCCCAGGAATGGGGGTGTGGTGGGGGTGACTGGCAGTTCTTCACCTTCCGTATGGCTGGCCCCATGCCAGGCATTTCACAGATATCAGTTTATTTCATCCCACAGCAAACTCATGGGGAACACACTCCAATATTTTCACATTTTACAGGATGAGGAAATTGAGGCTCAGGGAGCTGAGAGTGACTTGGCCATGTGTCTCCAAGGAAGTGATAGAAGTAGGAGTTGAACCTACTTGTTTCTGTGCCAGCGCTGTTCAGTAGAAATAGAATGGGAGCCACATATGTGATTTTAAGATTTCAGTATCCACAGCAAAGAGAAATAAGTAAAATTCATTTTAATTTATATAACCCATATATCCAAAATATGATCATTTCAACATGTAATCAATATAACAAATTTATTAATGAGATATCTTTTATTCTAGTTTTCATATTAAACCTTCACAATCTGCCATGCATTTCCACTTACAGCACATCTCAATTCAGGCTTGCCACACTGCAGGGCTCAAGGCACAGGTCCATGCTTGTTCTGCTCCATTCTGCTGAGTCACAGAGTGACTTGGCATAAAAATCAGAGCTGTCTCAGGGCTCTGCTTCTCTTGACTTCCTACTTCTCCCAGGGATTAGACCCTGCCATTCCTTGGAGCCCTTTAGGCTGAGTGCTCCCCTCCCCTTGCCTCATACCTGCCTGTCTTCCTGTCCACCTCTTCTCTCTCCTTCCTTAGAGCAAGCCTTGTTGTCAACACAAGAAACCTTTAAATGGGTGAGACAAAGGTGACAAATGTTCCTCATTTACATTCAGGTTCTCCGCTGGTTTTTTGGGCCCTGTTGAATGGCACCTCTATCAAAACATCTCATTTGGAAATGTCAGGATGGCTCTTGATAAGTCATCAGTCACTCTGATGGTGGCTGACAGACGCGGGGAGCAGTGTGGTGGTATCTCATGTACTGTGGAGCATGTCTTTTGCAATTGCATAGCATTTTATTTATTCAACGTGCCATGAAATCTCTCTCGAAGGAAGGAAGCTATTAGCCCTGCCAGACCAGGCTCTTCCAGGCTTTCTTTTCCCTTAACTTTACAGCGCTTTTTTTTTTTTTTGCCTCCTTGCTGCTTTATGACCTGGAGTCAGAATCCTCCATGCTCTCTGGCCCTTCCTTTCCCACTCCAGCGGGGATCAAGCCAGCCACCCTCAAGGGGGTGCTGCCACCTCCGAGAAAGCGTGTCAAAGCTGCTCAGCAGAGGCAGGGCCCTGGGGCTGCCTGAGACGCTCACCTGGGTCCTGCATCCCAGTTCCCTCAACATCACCCACACAAGGAGGAATTCTGGCCTTCTTCACAGCCACTCTTCCCTGGATGTAATCGCTGTTTCTGATTTCCCTTCTCCCCTCTCCCTATGCCTTCTCCAGCCCCTCCAGCTCTCCCAGATTCTGCTGCCATTCGCTGCTGTGCTGTCCGCGAGGACGGCACGACCCCCTCACTGGACCAAGCCAGGTGCCTACAATCTCTCTATTTTCTTTCAATTTCATGTGAAATAAGAGTAGGTTTTATGAAAGGAACATTCACTAAAAAGTAAAGAAAAATGATAACACACATATACCTCAAAAAGCATAGGAACAAGTTCCAAGTTTTTTCAGGACACATATTTCTCATCCAAAATAAAGGCAGTCAGATCCCTGATGAGATGGGCTGGTTCAGGCCAAGCAGCCTGGCCCCCAGCCTCTTCCCAGTATACCCTTGTGGCTGGGGTGCCCCACTCTTGTCTCACTGTGGAGCCTCCGCCCCCCACACACACACTTCTTCCTCTGGTCCTCCTCCCCACTCTTTCGGGGTCGCAGCTTGTCCAGGTAATGTAAACAGCCAAGCACAGTGGGACGGTCAGTTGTTTAAGGTCCCTGAGTTGTTACCTGAGTCAGAAGAAGAAATCGCTGAGCTAAGATAGCTGGTCCTAAGCTTCTCATCAGTAAATGGAGATGATAATACTGCCTCAGAGGGTGCCCACATGAGTACATGAGATCACACATGTGAAGACTGCTTAGTAAACCTAACCCCCCATTATGAAATCATTCTGTTTTTAAAGATTTATTTATTCCCCACCCCCACCCCCCGCCCTCATTGTTTTGCACTTGCTGTCTCCTCTCTGTTATTGTTCTGTGTCTGCTTGTCTTCTCTTTAGGCAGCACTGGGAACCAGTCCTGGGACTTTCCAGAGTGGGAGAGAGGCGCTCAACTCTTGCGCCACCTCAGCTCCCTAGTCTGCTGCATCTCTTATTGTCTCTCCTCTGTGTCTCTTTTTGTGTCATCTTGCTGCACCAGCTCTCCGCATGGGCCAGCTCTCCGCGTGGGCCAGCTCTCCACATGGGCCAGCTCGCCGCGTGGGCCAGCTTGCTTTTCGTGAGGAGGCCCTGGGAATCGAACCCTGGACCTCCTATATGGTAGACGGGAGCCCAATCACTTGAGCCACATCTACTTCCCTGAAATCATTCTTTAAGCCACATCCAGACATGTTGGAGGAAAGGCTCTTCAGTACCCCTTTGAGATCTGGTTCAACCCATTCTCCCTGCATTCTCTTTCACGTTGGTGGAGGAGAAATATCACATGCATCAATTTTTAAGTGTGAGCCTTTCCCTGTTCCTGTTCCCTCTAGGTGCTATCTTGAGATTTCTGCAGAAGGCAATTTTAGCTCTGTGCAACTTCCTGTGTGGCTCTGGGCAAGTAACTCACCACTGAGCCTCAGTTTCCTCATCTGTAAAATGGTTTGAGGATACCAGTTGCACAGAGTTAGACCTGCCACTGTCAGGGCTCACAGTTGTTCATTCTCTTCCTCATCCCCTCCCCACCTCTCCCTCCCCCTGTGCAGGTGCAGGGTGGAGAAGCCTCTGCCCTGGCTCTGTGGCTTGGAGTGGACAGTGCAGAATCTGGATGGAACGAGCACAGCAGCCTTAACCATCGTCTCACCTACATGTCTCAACACCTGGTTAGGCCAGCTCCAGCAGGACCATGTTAGCCCCCTTTGAGTGGGGACTACCACCTTATAGGAAGCCTGCTGCTAAAGAGGACCCCACGGAACCACACAGTTTGTTCTTGTACCCTAACCCACAATATACTGAGCACTGACCATGTGCTAGACCCTGTGCAAGGCAGAGGGAGTACTGGGATGGATGAGGCACAGGCCCTGCTCTTGAGAAGCCCAGTCTAGGGAGGCAGACAGACACTCCCATGGCTGCTGCTAAACCAGAGTAGGAGCTATGGGAGCAAGAGGAGGGGAGAAGATGTCACAAAGGAGATGACAATTGAGTTGGCACTTGGAGGATAATTAGGAGCTCCCCAAGCAGAGAATGGACATTCCAGAACAGGTATAAAGACCTGAAAGCCCACAAGAGAACCGGCAATTTAGGAAAATGAGAGGAGAAGGAGAGTTGCTGGGAGAGGTGGGCAGGGACGGGATGGTGGGTGAGAAGAGAAGACTGCTCCTAGGAGAGCCAAGGGGTCCACGCTGTGATGAGAGAGGCAGTGGGAATTTCGAGTGACCTTTCCAACTACAAGAAGAAAGGTGGACTGCTGATTGCACGATAGAGATGGGAATATCCAGAGGGTACAGATGGCAATTGGCAATTGTTGTGTGATGTCGGGAAAGACCACTGTAAGAGAAGCTTCTTGAAGAAGGGATGCCAGGCAAGCCATGATGGATGGGTAGAATCTGGTTAGAGGTAGGGGCAATTGGCTTCTGACTGCTATTGGCATCTTACCCTTTCTCTGATATTACAGTGGTACAGCAGCCGAGAAAGGGTATGCAGATTTCTGCCTGCTGGGAAAGGGATGCATATTGAGCTCCTGCTGTATGCTAAGCACTATATCAGATTCTTTGTCAGCATTAGCTCGATTAATCCTCAAGATAATACTTGAGGTATTAGTCCCATTTAGGGGATGGAGAAACTGACATTCAGACAGGTTAATTTGTTCAAGGTCACACAGCTAGTAAGAGGCAGAAGCAGATTTGAACTCAAGTCTTTCATATTCTAAAGGCTTTGTTCTTTCCACTAAGCTGTGCAGAGCATTTGGTTCCCAGCTTCCCAGACCTGATCTCCTTCTATCCTCTGGGGTTCTGGAAGAATTTATATGACATTGATGCTGCCTTCATCATTAGAAGGCTGTCAACGGGGTGACAGGGAAGAGTAGATACGGAGCTGTCACAATAGGAAAAATGAGGCGATGAGGAAGGCACTTCATCACTGCCTCTGGATTAGAGGCATTCGTGGTTCTGCCTGGCACGAGACTCCCGTCAGAGCCTCACTTCAGCCATAGTCCCCAAACTCATCCCAACTCCCCTCTTCAGGCAGGTGGAATCCAGGCCTCAAAACCCACCCCTGACTTCCAAAAAATGAAGTCAATTTTGAGCAAAAGGGCCAACATATCTTCAGAACCAATCAAGGACTAGAGCAGTGCTTCTTAACATTTCGGGGGTCACAGACCCCACTGAGAATCTGCTCAAAGGTATGGGCCTTTTCTCCAGAAAAATGCACCTAGGTGCACGCACTTAGGCACACACAAACATATTTGCATACAATTCCAGGTAGTTCCCAGACTCTGAAGTCCATCTGTGGACTCCCCCAGTGACTAAGGGCTTTCTCTCTGGAGATGCTGGGGGAATACGTGTGCGAGAAGCAAGTTTCCTGACTGTGTCCCCTTCTGACCTTTTCCCTGTCCTGCAGCACCTGGAGAAAGTAAAGGAAAAGTAACTCAGCTCCAGTGACAGTTTTTCAAGAGTGTGTTGGCAACCTCCTGTATGGGGGAAGATTGAAGCTACTGGTCAAAATGAGATTATTGGATTATCGGCCTGTTTAAGTTGTGTGGTGTCCCTCACATCCATCACGCTGTGGCTGGGCCTCCTGGACAGTCAGGAGTTGACTCTGTCTGAGGGGGTATTTCGTGGAACCCTTACACTGGATTCTTTGGAAAATGCTTTGAGAAGAGCCTGTTGCTGCAAGGCTCTGATTGAGGTTGGCTTCAGACGGTTCTTCCTTCCCTTCTCCCTCGGCCACCTCTGGAAGTTCCCGACCCTCCCTGGAGGGAAGCACGTGCGCCCTTAATAGAGCTGCCTAATCACTTGTTTAAACTAGACATTTGGTGCGTAATGACTCCTGGCTGGGACCAGAGAAAGCCATCAGCGTGCTCTGCAGGGACCAGACCTGCCAGATGCAGTCCTCCATGGGCTGCGGGAGTGAAGGGCTGTCCCCGCTGAGGCAGAGCCGGCTGTGAGATAGAGGGGGGCACAGAGCATTGGTGGGGGTTGCAAAGAGAGCTAACACCTTCTTCCCTTCCATACCTACTGTACTCCCGGGCACAGGGTGAACTCAAACATGAGGGGTGACAGAGCAGGGAGCAGAGGAGGTGGAGCGCCGGGGGTCCTGCACTTGCCTCCCCAGCTGGAGGAGGGAGAAAATCCAGCAGTACCCAAGGCTTCCCAGCCCCAGCAGATTGGCTTTTTGCACAGAGTTTTGAGGTCTGGGGAAAGAGGTGCTGGAGAAATATAAGTTACAGCAGTGTTAATTATTATTTTTTAAATCATTATTACAAGGGAGAATGTTCCCCCTGTTAATTCTCTGGGAAAATGGCTATGAAAACAAACTGGCATCCGGGCCCTGTGCCCAGGAGAGCAAGTGCTGGCAGAATTCAGCCTCCAAATCCTCTCCCCTCCAAGCGGGCCCACCTGGTTGGTGCCGGCGCCTCTTACTGCCACCTCACCAATGCACACGCACCTGTGCACAGACAGGCACGGTCACACACGTGAGCAGCCCACGCTGCACCCAGCAGAGAGGAAGGTGCATGGCCCCTGGAGCAGGCTAGAGAATGGGTCTGGCCCTTGAAGAAACAGGTGGGACCGAGTTCTAGCAGCGCAGTGCAAGTTGGGTGTAGGGGTTGGGAGGGGAGAGGGAGCCTGCCTTAGGTGCTCTGGAGCTTTTATACTTACAAAGAACATTTGCACACATCACTCCATAGCCCCTTCCCGTCTGGGAAACTCAGTTGGTGTGGTGGTTAAGAGTGAGGGTTTCGGCATTAGACAGTGCTGGACTTCAACATGTGCTAGCTGGGTGACCTAGGACAAGCCACTTAACTTCTCTGAGGTTTTTTTTCCCCTTCAGTATACATACTACTGCACTCTCAGAGGGTGTTGTGTGAATTAAATAAGAAACAAGCTTTGTGAAAGGCCAGATGAAGTTCCTGACATATAGTAAGCATTCAATAGATGGTACCTATTAAATTTCAAGGCAGGCATTCCTATCCCCATTTTACAAGTGAGAAGAAACTACAGGCGCAGTGAGGTTGGCCTGTAGCTGTCAAGCAGTGAAGCAGGGATTAGAACCTCTGAATTCCCACCCAGTCCCCACATCATCACTGCCAAGCCCTTCAAGCACAGCTGTTTCCTGAGAGACATGCGTGGTGGGGTGTGAAACGGCATCCCTCGAGTTGGCCCTTTGGCCTCTCTCCTGCAGCCACCTCTGTCCTCCTGCCCCTCTGTGGCTTCTTCTCAGAGGGGTCACCTGGAGGACATCCACAGCTGTGGCTGAGCCTCTGCCGAGGCAGGTGAGGGAGCAGGAACGGCAGAGGAGACACTGCAGCCAGGGACTGCAGGGAAGGGGTGTGCTGGTGGGTCCTAAGGCCCTGGGGATGACCTGGGACTCTCCATGAGTCACCTTCACACATTCTCAGGTCTGGTGGGCGTGGAAGGTCAGGATCCTCGATGAAGGACCCCAGCTTCACCCTGTAATTGTTCTGGCTGGAAGACTGCATTGGAAGGTGTCTAGAAGTCAAAATAGGAAAATGTCATCAGCTTCGAGTGGCAGGGAGCAATGTTTTTGCATGTGGCCTCTACAGCTGGCCTGTCTGGGATTGCTTCTGGCTCTGTTACTTACCCCATACAAGACCTTGGGCAAGTTACTTCGCCCCTTTAAGCCTCAGTTTTCTTATCTGTGAAATGGGAATGCCAATAGTTACTGCTCGAGGGATGTACAAGTATTCAAGGAGATAGCATCTGTAACGCCGGAAGCTTGGTGCCTGGCACGTGATACGCGCTGCCGTGAGCACTGAAGCTCGGGTTGGAGGCCTGGCCGTGAGATAGGGCGTGGGAAAGTGCTCTGCACACAGCAGTCCCCGGGGTCGGTGCTGGCAAGGCTATCCCCCAGCCTGCTGCCTGCAGACCTTATGCCAAGGCCTGATGCAAGGACGGGGAGCAGGCAGTCACAGTTGGGGTCCCCCTGGTGCTCAGTGAATGCTTTCATAAAGCAGGAGGGAGACCAGGAAAAGCGAAGAAGGGAAAAAGAAAACCCCAGCAAATTCTCCTCTGTGCTCCCCGGCTACGTAGCTCCTGGGGGAACTGAGCTGCATAATACAATGGGATTTAATAAAATGCCTTTAACTCACAGAGTTTGTCTGCTGCCAGCTCCTTAATTAAATTGCCGAATGCTGCTTTGCGATGGCAGCACAAACTCCTGTGTTTAAAGAGCACGGTGTTGCCATGGCACTCCCCCGACAGGGCGAGCGGATGAGGCGCATACAGATGAGATGTGGGGTCGGCCCCTTCCCGCAGTGTCCTCCTCCGTCCTCCTCCACGGACCCTCACCGAGCGCTCCCCCCACCCCCCAACACACACACTCTCACACGGACTGGGCTGGTCTTCCTGAGCCGGGGCTTTAGAAATGGGAGGCTGGGGGGGCATTTGAGCAGAGGGGAGCTTGCCAGCCGGCAGGGCTGGTGGGCTGAAGGCCCCGCCCTTGGCGCGCTCCCCACGCCGCGGCCTCCTGCTGCAGGTGGTGCCTCCGTTTATCCCGGTGCACTCTACAGATAGCCTTTTCTAAGCATGCCAGGACCAGAAAAGGGGTGGGAAGCCCTGGACGGGAGGTCTGGTTGCTTTGATGTGAAAGAAGCTATGTTCTTTCACAAATGGAGGCTAGAGGAAAGAGAAATCCACTTGTTTATGGACATTTCCCTCAGGTGCAGTGGTTCTCAGCCCTGGCTTCACATTAGAACCATTTGGGGATTTCCCCCCAATATTTTATTATGAAAAATTTCAAACACACAGTGAGGTGGAAAGAATTTTTCAATGAACAACCATCTACCCTCCACTTAGATTCTGCAGTTAACCTTTTACTAAACTTGCTGTATCACATCTCTCTCCATCTATCTGTCCTTTAGCTTTCCATCAAGTCATCTTATTTTTGGTGTATTTCAAAGTAAATTGCAAACATCAATATACTTCTCCCTAACTTCTTTAGCACACATTAATAACTATGAGTTCAATTTAGGTTTAGTGATTTTTTTTTTTTCTTTTGATGTAAAGTTTACATACAAAGAAATCCTGGAAAGTTTTTTTCCTCCTAATACCATGCCTGGATCCCACCTCAGAGACTGATTTAATAGGTCTGGAGTAGGACCCAGCCATCAGTATATTTTAAATGATCCCCATATTATTGTGCCGCCAGAGTTTAAAAAAAAAAAAAAGAAAACATAATGGGAGGCAAATGACTGTCATTTTTACTTTTCCCAAACAGGGCAGGGAGTTCTGGCCACACCTGGGCCTGTCCCCTGCCGACCCTTCCAGCACCACTCACCCCTCCCGCCCCATGCCCACATGTGCACCCATGTCCATGTTCATGGTTCTTTCGGTGTGCACCTCCTCTTGTCACGTTAGCCTTCTAGGGGGTCTCATCTGTTCATGTGTGTTTCCCAGCGGCAGAATCCATGTCTGTTTCAGATTCTGCTCATGTCACAGTGATGACATCCTGTAAATTTTCTTATGATGCTCAGGCTATTTATGATGACCAGGAGTGTGGCAGTGGAAGGGTGGTCCCAGTGCTGTGTGGTGATGGTAACAGCTGTGGAGATACTGGTGATCACAGCTGAGGACAAGGAGCTCGGCAAGGTGGGACTGGTGATATTGATATTGATATTGATAGAGTCGGTGGGGTGACCACACTGATGCTGTGGTGGTAAGCGCCAGGTGATGGCGTGGTGATGATGAGATGGTGGTTATGGTGGTGATGCTGTTACCTTCCCTGTGAGGGTGCTGTGCAGGCACATGCTCACCAGCTGAATTGACATAACTGGTTGTCACGTGGTAGGAAGGTTGGTGCCCCCCTACTGGGGTCCCCACAGCCGCAGGGTGCGACTCCTGAAATTCTGCGAGACCGCATGAGAACCTTCTCCCCCTGAAGCCACAGAAGAGGCTCTGGCAGACAGCAGGAGCTGCACGCTCAGCTGCCCCGTTCCATTGCACTTTAACAAGACAGAGCTCCGGTGTTAAGTACGAGTGGATCATTAGGAACATTTATTTAAGATGAACAGTTCTGGGAGCCAGCTGGACTTGGGATGCCAGCCATCTCATGATCGATAGAGACTTTATTTGCTGCCTGTGTGGATTCCTGTTCTCTTCATGCCTGGTACACTCGAGGGAGGACAGAGAGCTGCCGTGGCTCCTCCCCTCCCTTATCCCCAGGCAGCAGAGGGGAGCAAAGTCCAGGAGCATTCCCCAATCACTCTTCACAGCACTTCACTGGCACCCCTCTGAATTTTACTGGGCTGCAAAGAGAAGTTTAAGAATGAGGAGGAGGTTGTGGCTGCTACAATACATATAAATACATACATATCTATAAACCCAGAGAATGGGGCTGAAAAATAACTTTAAAATAATGGCATCCAACCCTTTCATTTTCACAAGTGAGAAAACTAGAGTCAAGTGGGCAGCAAATAAAATCTCTATTGATAACAATAAAAATACTATGGAATGCTATCTCATGATGAAAAATGATCTCACAGCTGTGATCTGATTGGATCTTTCAAATGGCCCTGTGGGCAGGCAAGGAACTTGCTACCCATCTGACAGATGACTCCTGAGTCCCTTTCCAGATCCTTTCCACTAACAATGAACCTGGGTGATATTTGTGCAGCACTTACAGCTCATGGTACATATTTTCTTGCTCATGTTTTCATTCGAAGGAAACAGGCTCATAGAGTTAAGTGTCTTGCACAGTTAGTAAGTGGCAGGGTGGGCTCCCAAGCCAGGGGCCTTCACCTGCTGTGCGCCATCCATCCATTTCCCCCTCCTGTTCTTCACCCCCACCCCCAAGGACGATGTGCCCCCTCTCCTGCACTGCAGAAAATGGGGCCGGCTGGGAGCACTTTCCTTTTTCTGCTCTTCCCAAAGTATTACAAACTGCTACAGCTGAATCATGAAATATAGGTGGGCTTTTTGTCTTTTTTATTCCCAGACAGTAAAAATCATTAAGGCTTGCTCTTAATTAGTTTAATTTTAAAGCTTCTAAATATTGACTTAACCTACACTCCTTTGTACTTGCTGCAGTCACTGAATTATGCCTGTTATTGATCACAGATGGAAGTGTTTCATCTACCAGGCTCTGGGGCCCTGGGAGCCACACCTCCTGCAGTGGGTGCAGGGGGCTCTGAAGGCTACAAAGGCTGGAGGAGAGGGAGCCTCTACCAGATTGGAAAGGCCTTCCCTTGAAAAAGGGCTGCTCAGCTTAGGCCAGGGGCCAGTTCCTTTCTCTTGGATTGGCCCAGGCCCAAGTCAGCTTGAATAAGAAGTCAGCTGGCAATCTCCCCATCCCATGCCGGGACTTGAGGACGAGAGCTGGAGAGCAGGGGCTGGAGGAGGGCGGTGGGGTCCAGGGGTCTAAAGCACGGGCTTTCACACCAGCCAGAACCAAACTGGGTCCTGTCTTTACCAGCTGTGGGTTCTTGGATAAAAGCCCTAACATCTCATCTGCAAAATGGGGTTAGTAATTCCCGTATCATCACGATATTGTGAATATTAAGTATAATTGCTCATGTTAGGCACCCAGCTCAAGGCTTGGTTCATAATCAGTGTTCAGTTAACAGCCACTATTTTTATTATTGCCCTCCCACTGGGGAAATAAGGACTAGACTTGGAGGCATACTTTATCTTCTAGCCTTGGCTCCATGGCGTGTTTGCTGTGTGATCTGGGGCAAGTCACATAAGGTCTCAGGCCCTCATCATCTGTGTTTACTTTTTAGTTTTTAATTGTTTATATTTTCAATTATTAAATGTACAAAATAAAGTTAAAAAAAAAATGGGAGTGATGGCATCTGCAACCTTGCAGGGCTCTTATAAGACTCATATAGGATTGTGGATATGGAAGAACTATTTAAATGGCAAGGCACACCCAGCCCTAACATATTTTTATTATGGATGGCTAGCCCCGGAGGACTAGTGGTTACTGCTTAGCTGCCCCTGCTGGCTGCCCTCTGCCTGCAGTGTCACATGCAGACCCTTCTAGACTTGGCCTGCACCTCCAGCCTCCTCACCCCTCACCCACACTCTCGGGTGCTAAGAGGAGCTACTGTCTGCTCGGAATTCACTTCACTTTCTCACGCCAGGACCCTTGCCTTCTACCATCTGTGCTTCTACTGACCGCCTGATTCAGGCAGTACCTCCCCTGTGATTTGGAGAAAAAAAAACTTTATTGAAGTATAATTTGCATACCATAAAATTGGCCAGTTTTAAGTGTACAATTCAATGATATTTAGTAAATTTCCTCTCTGAAATTTTGCCCAGCCTCCCCCATGGGACAGAATCATATTCTCTCCTCTAGGTTATGCCCTTGTTGCTCTTGGTAAATTCTTCTGTGACAACTTTTATCATACTCAGTAGAGTGTTGTGTTGTTTTTGTGTTTTTATCCTGACTCCCTGCCCTATAACTTGTATCCCAAGCCCCTCACAATGCCTCCTATACAGTCGGACTCTTTTAATGTTTGTTGAGTAAAGGGTTTCCTCATGGCAGGGACAGGGAAGGTGAGGGAGGAGATGGGGCCTGGGGTACTTGGGTCTTAGCAGTCAGGGTAACTATAAGAAGCTTACCAAACACACACAGTGTTAATTGAGCGATTCTAGGTGGCACTGTCCTAAATTTATAGAATTCTAATCTCAGCTGGAAGGACCTTAGCAGCTATCTAGCCCAGGATGCTCAAACATGAGCATGCATCAGAATCACCCAGGGGGGCTCATCAAATCACACAGCATCTGATTCTGTGGGTCTGGGGTGGGTCTGAGAATCTGTATTTCTAACAAGTTTCCAGGTGCCACTGATGTTGCTGGTCTGGGGACCCATTTTAGAGCCACCACTCCAACCCAGCCCCTTTGTTTTACAGGCCCAGAGGAGTAAGGGGCCATAATCCAAGGTGTGTCCCAAAGCCAGGCCTAGAACCCAGCCCTGACCTTCCCTGCTTCCCCTCTCTCTGGCCTTGGAAAAGCTGGATGAGGGGTGGAGAAGGCAGGCTGGTACTTCTGAGAAATACTTTCCCTAGACCTGACCAGGAAATGGGGAGGGGAGAGACAAGGGGGTGCTGCTAAGGGCAAGGCCAGTGGGACTGGGGAGGGGGCCTAGAGGAGAGAGGGCCACAGGAGCCGTGGGGAGGGAATGGCAGGAGCAGGCCTGGAGGAGGCGGTGAGGACCGACAGGCCATTCTCACCGCAGTTAGGGGGGAAGAAACCACCACGGGGGCCCCAGCTGCAGCCATTTATCTCGCCTCCTGCCTGAGACAGCTGACAGAGGGGAAGGCGCGCAGACCAAGGCTCCTTCCGCCGCGTGATTTATCTCTGAGCTTCATCTGGCAAACCTGCTGATGAAACGAGTCTCCTTTTCTCTCCGCCTCATCAATTTTCATTCTGATTTCATTTTCCTTTCCGTTAGAAGAGGTTTGGCCTTTCTCCTTGTCTAACAGGTCTGCTCCCCATTCGCTCTGCCTTGCTCCTCCGCTGCTCAGGCCTAAACCCCTTCCCTAGTCCTCTCCAGGCTCCCCCACTTGCCCTGAGGGTCCCTTCCTTTGCATGGGCCAACGCTGTGGAGATGGAAACGTTGGTCTCTTCATCTCACTTCCCATTCACCCTGCAATTAATACCGGACTCCCTGTGGGTGCCTCCCTCTCTGTTAGTTCTGGGACCGACCTGCCCTCAAGCCCTGCACAGTCTAAAAGGGAGTGTCGTTATGGATGTGACTTCTCAAGGCTAGAGGGAGGAGCAAGGCACTGCTTAATGGGGGGCAGGGGCGTTTAGTGATCAGGGAAGACTTCACAGAGGTGTTGGTGTCAATTGAGACTTCAGAGATGGGAAGAAATCCCCCAGATTACACGAAGTGAGGAAAGAGACTCTGGGCAAGGACCCTGCATGTGCAAAGATGTGGGAACATGAAAGAGCAGTGCTTGCTTCTGTCTGGAGTCTTCCTCGCCGGCCCCCTGCCCTTCAGCCTAGCGCGCAGGGATCCATTCTGTGTGAAGGGAGGTCCTGAGGCCCAGGCGGGGGGAGGAGCCTTTAAAGAACACTGCAGGGTCTGCCCAGCACCCCCATCTGATTCCCTAGGAAGGGCAGGAGGTATGATGGGGGGGAGACTTGAGGAGCTCATGGTCATAGGCTGGACTCGACTGCCCTCTGGCTTGCAAGTGTAGCCAGGGTAGAACGTCTGGGGGACAGTTAGAATCCTGCTAGGAAGGGCCCCTTCAGCCCTTCCAGAGAGCACCTGGGAGACAGGGGTGCCAGTCACCTAGGTCAGGAAGAACTGGGTTGTTTGGGGTAAGAGCTGTGACAGACCTCGGTGACCTATAAATGAACTAGATCCTGGAGCTTCCCTGAGACTAGAAATAGGACCACTAGTTGGAAGATCCTGGGAGACCTTATAGTTGACATCAGGAAAGGGCACTCCTACCAGGAAGGAGCATCAGCCTGTGGTAGGAGGGTTTCTAGGAAGGTTTAGAAAAAGGTGTAGAGGCCACATGACCCCTGATGAAGCCATTCTCATACTGACCTAATTCAAAGGTGGTTGAGAAGCCTAGACTAGAACCAGCCAGGGAATGCAAATGTGTCTCAGGCAGACTGAGGTAGATAAAAAGGGGAGGAAATTGTACTGAACACCAGGTACTTGACAGACATCATCTTTTTTAGATTTCCCCCTATGAGGCAGGTTCTCTCCCCATCTTATAGATGAATCTGACTGAGGACACTCAAGGTCACACAGCCAGCAGCAGGATTCCAGCGCAGGGCTGACTCAAAAACCACAAGCCTAAGCTCTCAGAGAGCTCAGGGGGTCCTCAGAATCTCCAGAGGGGGAGCCTGAGAGAGTTCCAGAAGGTTGAAGACTATTGTAGGATGATGTCAATTACAAAGGCAGAAATTTAGAGTGAGAGAAAAGTGCCTTCCTCACCTAGTGGGCCAGTGACCAGGAAAGGGCTAAAGTGGCCATGGAATGGCCAAAGCCAGGGGTGAGGGAACCAGGTGTGTGCTTAGGGAAGCCAGGCTCCGGGAGTGGTTTGTCTCTTTCCAGTTGCAAAGGGCGGAGGGACCTGAGCTGATACTGCCGACCTCCCAGACATCTGGTCTACCTGGTCTTGGGGAGGTCTGGAACACCCAGCCCCCTCCTCCCTCCTTGCCCTGCCTTGCCTTTATGTTTCTTTCCTTCCTTCCTTCCTCCCTTCCTTCCCTTCCTCTTTCTTTCCTTCCACAGATATTTTTTGAACTCCTACTGTGTGCCAGATTATTGGAGGAATTGGCAACTTGAAGTGGAATAGAGCACAGTTTCTAACACAGTGGAGCTTGCAGCCTGGTAGGAGAGACAGACAAGTACAGCCAATTTATGATGGAGAAATGTTGGGGCACTTGGAAGCCCAGGAGAGGGCCAGAGGGGTCAGAGAAGGCTTCCCTGAGGATGGGCAGGTGATCAGCAGAAGCCCTGGCCATGAGTGACAGTGGGGCTCAGCCTGGAACTGCTCTCCATCCGTCCCCCTGGCAGGCTGCCTCCATTCCTCTGCAGTCTTTTTTGGTACAGTGCAATCGGACAGAAATGGCTGTGTGTGCTACCTACCTGTGCCCTTCACTCCTAATTAGAAAATAACAAGGCAGGCTCTATTCCAGCCCTCAGAGCTCTGAGGCCAGCCAGGAGACCTGGGATCAGGGATCCCTGCCTGGGTTCAAGTCCCTTCCCTCCCAGGCCCAGCAAAGGGGTTTTTACTGGAGACACTGACCCTTCTTATTCTGAAGAGGAGAGGAATTTAAGGATGGAAAAAGAAACCTTATCCTTTCCCCAGGGAGATCCCTCTAATTTTCCTCCCATGCTCTCCTCCAGTCCCTCCCCATTTTACCACTCTGGGAGGTCAGGTTAACTTCTGGCTCCAGTATCAAGGAAACAGCAAGTACTGGGAACAAGACAAATCTATGTTCAAATCCCAATTCTACCGCATACTAGCTGGGTGATCTTGGTCTGGTCACTGAACTTCACTGAGTTTCAGTCTTCTCATGTAAAATTGTGGAAAGTCCTACATCACAGGTTCTTTAGGATGATTAAACGAGGTATATAAAGTGTCCAGCAAATAGAAATCCCGGCACAGGGAAGGCCCTCAGTTATGCCACATCTTTCCTCTGAAACTTTGCCTTTACGTCATCATCCCAATGGCATTAGCTGAAGTTTGAGGAACTCATCTTATCAAAAAGAGATGCTCAGTAGAGGAGTAGGTTTTAAGCTTTTATGCTGCAACCCATTGCGAAAATGCATTTTGCATTGTGTCCTTGTACAGATCTATATGTTTGGGTGTGTATAAAATGGCTGGGGGTGGGGGGAACCTTTTCAACATAATGCTTAGTCCAATTACATACAATGCAACCC
>JAQZBX010063694.1:0-16642 GCA_029593785.1 Cabassous unicinctus | reverse complement strand
AGTCCTCCCAGGTCCAGTGCCTGGGTCCAGCAGATAGCACCAGCCTTTCTGGCTGGTAATGTGAGAATGTACCAATCAGCTAGTGCCGTGGACTGACCTCAACCCTGAGTGCAGAGTTTGTGCTAGCATGATTAGGTGGGAAGGAGGGGAAAGATTTAGGAAAGGAACAATCAGAGAGATGGGGTTAATCAGGGAAGACTTCCTGGAGGAAAGAATATTTAAACCTAATGCCTGAAGGAAGGCAAGCATGGATCAACAGCTAGAAAGAGGGAAGCTGGCCCAAGTGAGAGAAATGTTTGTCTAGATCTTATGAAGACCAGTCCAGTCCTGTCCTATCTCCAAGGGGGCCATAAAAGTATGCCCGCTACCATTGGCCGCATTGTTGGCAGAGTTGAGTATCTGCACTCCATTTCCCTCCAAGGTGGGGGAAAGGAGGAAGAACTAACCCTTCACCTCCTTGTCTCCCCTAATGTGAACCAGAAGAGACTTCTGGGACAGTTTGGGTACCACTTGAAATAGGGACAAAGCTGGGAGTTAAGGAAGGGGATCCCCAACATTTCTCCAGAGCTCTGGGTTCTGAACTAGGCTTCTGCCCAAGGGCTGAGTCCTGGGATGCCACAGGAATGTCTCTTTTCAGAGAACAAACCTGGCACCACCCTCACTGAGGGACACCTCCTCTCCCCTGCCACTTTCTCTCCTGGGGGTGGGGTCTCCTCCCCACCACCTTGTTCCAACTTCCTGCCCCAGCTCACAACTCTCTCTCCCTCCCCCTGGGAGCAGCAAACCCACCTTCAGAGCTGTGGAAATTGGCCCAGACCAGGAGCTGGATGTCACTGAAATCACAGAACACAGCCAGGAGCTTCAGGTGCGGAACTCAAGCGGGTAAGTGAGAGGACACCTCCTACTGGCCTGCAAAAGTCCAACGCATGGAGCCTGCTCCTAGGGCTCCAGCTCACCCCTGAGCAGACTGGCAGCAAGGAAGAAACAAGCCAGACCACAGGCACAACTCAAGAGCAAGAGAATCACATTTCTTAGAGGTTTTCTGAATTGATTTTTTTTTTTCATGCAATGGACAGCTGTCCAACGGGGCTAGATCAAGTGGTCTGTCTTATCCAACGACAGGAAGACAGAGAAGGTGACCTTTTCATCAGCCCAACTAGCAAACCCAAATGTTTTCTCCTACTACCTTAGGTTCCCCAATAAGCCTGACAGGTGAGAGTCCAAAGGCCTCTTACCCAGGTCTGAGTAAGTCCTCGCCACATTCCCAGCCTTCCAGGGAAAGAGACACCATGGCCTTGAAGGTGGCCTGCCTTGTGCCTCACCACCCTGCATGAAAGCACCATGTCTAAACAAAATCTTTCACACTGCAGCAAAGGCTCAGCATGGATTCTGGCTTCTTAGCATGCAGCAAGGCTGCTGACAGCTGCTTATCCATCAAAGAGTAAATCTTGAAAAGGACAGGGATGATGGTTTGCCTGAGATTCCATCGAAATCCCATTCTTCCTTTCGGAAAGCCCGCAGTGCAGCAGGCTCAGTTCCAGGCTGTGCTCTCTTCCATCCTGGGCTGCCAGGAGCGAGACCTGTGCTCCCTGTCAGAGCTCAGCACATCACAGGTACTCCCTAGTGGGGGAGTCAGACAGCATTGAATTGAACTGAACTGAACTGAATGTGAATGCAGCTTCTCTGCAGCCCCTGCTGTGCAGGCTCCAGTCTCCCAGGTGGCTGGGAGGGGACCCAAATGCAGTCGTGCCCGAAGACCCGAGTCCCTGCCTCCCAGCCAGGGAGAAGCAGAGACCACAGGGCCCTGTGCCTCCCTTCCAGGCGCTGTCTCTCAGGATCCCTGGTTTCCCTGCATTGCCTGGGTGAGTATGCCCCCATCTCAGAGGTTTGGTGGCCTGGGCCAACAATGAGCAAGGGCTCATTGTTGTGAATGTGTCTTCATTCACAACTCTCAGACTCCAAGCCACACTCTGGTTTGGCCCAACCTCCCTTCTTTGGGACTTGGGCTCCTTAGAGTGGCTGATGTCAAGAACTCCCTCCTGCCACCTGCACACAGCCCCCAACCTGAGCAGAGATCTGGGAGAGAGTCCTGGAAAGATGGACCTGGGTGTCCACCTCCTCCCCACCCTGCTCAGGGCCCACATAGACCTCCTTTGTCACCCAGTCATCCAAGATTAGATTGGCCACATTCAGTTGAGGAAATAGTCATTGAACTGTTAGAATATGTCTAACACTGTCAGGTGCTGGTTAGAAATAGAAAATGCCAAGCAAGGTAAAGAGTTGACCACTATCCTCAAGGAGCTTATGACTGGATGGAGAGATGCAAGGCAGTAAGTGGGAAGTGCCAGCTGAGGACTAGTCACAGTTGACATGCTGCACCGAGCCCTGGGCTGGAGTCAGGAGACCGGGGTACCGTCCACTGACTTCCTGTGGGACCTTGAGCAACTCATCTAGCCTCTCCAAGGTTCATTTTCCCCACGAACCTCAAAACCTTTTATCCAACTGCCCAGTGAGGATCTCGGGAGACCCTTCTAGCTCAGAAGAGAAAAAGAGAAAACAAGCCATGTGGCCCAGACTCATCCTACCAGCCTCATGGGAGAGGTGGAGCTGAGTGGACCAAGAACGGTGGACAAAAGTTGGAAAGTCTGAGAGGAGAGGAAGCTCATCATCCCTTCCTTTGCAGTTTAGCAATGTATGTGCTTCCCTGGTGGATGTTAAGATTCTCATTCATCATTCATCATCGTGTGACCCCTTATGTGAATGTATGAATGAATGAACACACTATCTGACCTTCACTGAGCAGCACTGGAGACACCAAGAAGCAAAAGTAACAGACCCTCACTTGTGGAGACTTTGGAATCACTGAGAAGACAGGACCAAAACATAACCCTGAAAGGCTATAGAAATTCCAGAAGGTGGTGCCTGGGCTAAGCTCTGCAGAATGACTCTGTAGGCTCCTGGAGGGAAGTAGCGCGTCTGTCTTTCTACTCCCAGCACTATCCCTGAGGCACAGTAGGCACTCGATATAAATTTGTCTAATTAATTAATGATTTAAATAAACAGGAGAGAAGATGCATCAAGGAGGGGGGCTTCCTTGAGCAAAATCAGAGTGACTTTTTAGGGAACTGCAAGCAGATCGATTTGGCTAGACGGAGACTTTCTGTAAAGACTGCAGGAGGTTGCCAGGAGGAGTTTCAACTCTACCCTTCAAGCTAAGGGGATCCTAAGGGGCTTCTGAGCGCGTGAGCACAGTGACCTGTAGAAAGCAGCTTGACGTCACACGGTGTTTAGAAAGCCCCTGCCCAGCACAGTGCCAGACAAACAGGACCGAACCGGAAAGGCTGGCGGCCTTTCCCCTTTAGAAAACCTCTGTGGCAGCTTCCGGAAGGATTGGAGAGGCTGAGGAGGGGGCCCAGGAGAAGGGATTGGAGGTTTTGCAAGCGTTGGAGGGTGGGATGTGAAGACACAAGGTCGATTAGGAGACTCACTCGGCAGGCGGAGGGAAGGCACTTGGAGAACGGTGAGATGGGGATGGAACCGCCCAATTTCTGGAGCTTTCTCCCCACTTCTGTGTCTCAAAGCTACTTGCCGGGTGTCTGTTTACAGTTACTCCGCGGAGTGGAGCAGAGCGGCTGGGGAAACTCCACCTGGGCAGTGTTTTGGCAATTCTGCAGCACTGTTTGGTTTGAAGGTCTTTTGTGAATTCCCAGCACAATAGACACACCCACATTTACAATCCAAACTCCTAAACACATCCAAAGCCTGAAAAGGGAGAGGGAGATCCGGGGAGAGCCTGTGGTCTGGCACCAAAAACTACTCCCCATGCATAATTCAAAACCGGCCTGGTCCTCCCCGACTCCCAGCCCCTGTCCCAAGGGCCTGCTCAGGGTAGACTTTGGGTCCCCTCCCCCAAGAGCCTGACTTCCTGCCTTCTCGCCTCCCTCCCACTGAGTCCAGCCTGTGGAAAGAGCCTGAAGGCCCCTCGGGTGGTGGGCGGGGAGAAGGCCTCCGTGGACTCTTGGCCGTGGCAGGTCAGTGTCCAGTACAACAGGCAACACATCTGTGGAGGCAGCATCCTGGACCCCCACTGGATCCTCACGGCAGCCCACTGCTTCAGGTAAGGCCCACGGCTGCAAGGAGGGCCTGGGGCCCCTGTCTCCTGGCTGTCCTCCCACGAGACCCCGGGCCAGCGCGGGGCCATCCCAGTGAGGAAGTGATGTCCTCTGTTAAGCTTTGGGAGTCTGATCAGAGCATGCTGGTCACCGAGCTTGACCTCTGCCTAGTGGGAAGCCAGCCGACTCCCAGGGCCCTCAGCCCACCTCCACATGGTGCACCCCACAAGAGGCTGCCCATCTCCCTGAAGCCACAAGCACTCACACCCTCTTTGCCAGCCTTCTAGGAAGTGGTGCCAAGGTCTAGAGCACGGGTTCTTAACCTTTTTTGTTCCATGGACCCCATTGCCAGTCAGGTGAAAACCACGGACCCCTTACCAAGTCCACACTATACTGTGTGTTATTTAGTAAATATATCACACCTGCACCAACATGTCCCGACAAGAATAATGTTTTTTTGAATTTCAGTTCAAGCTCATGAACCCCTTGTTAAGAACCCCTGGTCTAGAGTCACTGACACTCCCTCCTAAGCCCAGAAACTTAAAAAATAATGGTAATAAGTATAGAGTCCCTTACCAGCCAGTGGAGCAAGGCCTGCCTATACCTCTGGGGAAGTTACGCCCAGGCCCTCTTGATTTTCATTCATTCATTCATTCAGCATGTACTGAGTCTCTACTAGGTACCAAGTACCATATCATGTGCTCCAGTGCATTAGACCCCATCTATGCCTTCGGGAAGCTCACGGTCTAGGCCAGTGGCTCTTAACCTTTTTTGAGGATCTGACAAAAGTTATAAATGCTTTCCAGGAAAAACACCCCTGCACACAAAGCTGTGTCTGGTGTAGGGAGAAAGAAAGGCATAACATAACCGACCACAATACAAGGACCACATGAGTAGCAAAGACCATGAAAGGGGGTGGAGGAGAAAGTGCCAGGAGCTCTATAGCTTAAGCTCTGGAAACAGCCCCTCCGGCTGCAAATTTCCTGGGGCAGATTTCACTGTGTAAGAAAGAACAAATCCCCTTTTAGAACTTGGCTTGTGGTGGGTGACGACTCAGACTGCTCCTTCTCCACTGCCCCCACCAACACATTACCTCCTAAGGTAGGAACACCCAGCACCCCAAACCCCAAGACCCTGGGCACCCTGCCTTTGGAATAGCCTCCTCATACTGGGCTCAGGCCTGAACAGAGCCATTCTCTTGTCCCAGGAAGCATCTCGATGTGCCTAACTGGAAGGTGAGGGCTGGTACAGACAAACTGGACAACTTCCCGTCTCTGCCTGTGGCCAAGATCTTCATCATTGGACTTACCACTATGTACCCCAAAGAGAATGACATTGCCCTCGTCAAGCTTCAGTTCCCACTCACGTTCTCAGGTAGGAGATGGTACCTGGGAACAGAGCTCCAAGGACAACCCAATCCCCCTAGGGTCAGGTTCTAGGGTCAGTAGCTCACTAGGTGACCTTGGGCACATCACTTCTGTGCTCAAGGCCTCAGTCTGCCCATTTGTTTCCAGCTAATATATAAGGCTAACCTCATTTTATACCATGAGGTCCCCCAGAGCTGCTAACTGACATCCCACCCCGCCGCCTGCAGGAGCGTATCTGGAGATCTGTTTTCTCCATTTGGAGCACCCCAAATGAGAGTCTTAGATTCATTCAATCTTAGAGTTGCAAGAGACCTAAAAGATCATCTAGCCCATTCCCAGCTCCAGCCAATGCCCAAGAGCCTGCACAATGTCCCTGCCAAGGGGTCGTTGTGCCTCTGTTTGCTCTCCTCCAGGGCAGGGAACTCATTATTTCTGAGGCAGCCCATAGACTCTTTGAACAGCTCATTAGATGACTCATACTTATATTAAGTAATATTTAGATCAACATTTCCAGGTGTGGGTTCAATGGAACATTGGTCCTTTGGGGGAAAAGAGGGTTCCATTGTCAAATAGGTTAGGAAATATTGACATCTTTCTTGGAGAGTCACAGAGCATGTTAGTATGTTAAAGTATGACACATCTTTAAAAGAATCTGTTTAAGTCTCTTCCTCTCTGCTCCTGGCAGGCACAGTCAGCCCTATCTGCCTGCCCTTCTCTGATGAGGAGCTCACTCCAGCTACCCCACTCTGGGTCATTGGGTGGGGCCTTACGGAACAGGATGGAGGTAAGTCCTGGGCTCAGGACCACAGGCAAAAGATGCCCATATATGAGGGAGCAGCTCCCAGAGGTGATGGGAAGGAGGACCTCCTCATTCTGGAGGTCCAAGCATCAGGGTGCCAGGCAAAAAGCAAAATGCTTTGACAACTAAGAGAAGTAACCTGGGCTGGGGGTGGAAGACAAGGGTGGAAATGTGTTTTAGTTTCCCTGTTGGCTAACGACAGGAATTTCTTGGCTCATGGTTTCAGAGGGTAGAAGGCTTGCTGCCTCCCAGGGTTGGTATCTTCTGGCTGGCTGGCAATCTTTGGGGTTCCTTGGCTTTTTCACCTCATAGCAATGTACACGGCAACATCGTCTCCTTTCTCTTCTGGGTTCGGTTGACTTCCAGCTTCTGGCTGCTCCCTCTGGCTTCTGTGTGCTTATAAGGACTTCAGCCATATTGGATTAAGGTCCACCCTCATTCGGTTTGGGTACACCTTAACTAATATCATCTTCAAAGTTTCTATTTACAAATGAGTTCTCACCCATAGGACCAAGGGTTGGGACATGAATATGCCTTTTGAGGGGACATGATTCAATCTCCAAATGAATATGCATGTGTTTTCAACCCTACAGGGAAGATGTCTGATGCACTGCTGCAGGCGTCAGTCCAGGTCATTGACAGCACACGGTGCAATGCAGAGGATGCATACCAGGGGGAAGTTACAGAGAAGATGCTGTGTGCAGGCGTCCTGGAGGGCGGTGTGGACACCTGCCAGGTGGGCCTCCAAGGATCATGTGGAATTCTATGAATAGAGATGTAGCTCCTGGAGAGACAAGAAAACCCAGAGACTGGATGCCCCACCTGAAGCCTTGCGCATGGTGTGATGAAGGGAGGAAGGGAGAGAAGGAGGGAAGGAAGAAATATAGTCAGATAAATATACAAGAATGGAGGGAGGGATGAATGGATGGATGGATGGATGGATGTTAGAGACAAATAGAAAGAGTTTAAATGTATATTTCATGTACAAAGATGGCATTACCCACCCTGACTTCCCAGCATCTAAAAGATTATGAGCCCCTTGAGGAAGGAGCCCCAGGTCTATTTTCTCTGTGACTGTCCCCAAGCTGATGAATTACACTAACGGAAATCCATCTCATCCTGGATAGGCTCCGGGGCAATGTCCCCTCATCACAGTCCCACTGGCCATCAGGACTGCTTAGCAATCCCTTTACACATTCTCACCCCTACCCCAGAGCCATTTTCATCAAAACCCCTAACCTACTCCTGCCCCATTCTCATTCAGCCCCTTCCTTCAACAGGCAGCCATCAGGCAGCTCTTGTGTGTCAGGTACATGTCTGGCCTTTGGGGACAGTGTCAGCCCTCAGGGAGCTCATAGTTAGATGGGGGATGTGTAAACAGGCAATTTGGCTCCAGTGTTATTAGGTTCTGAGGAAGAAGGTCCCAAGGGCTATGGGAGTGGGTAGCACCCAAATAAGTGCATTTCCTTGTTTACTGTCTCTCTCTCCCCCATTTGATTCTAAGCCCCCTAAGAACAGGTATCTTTGTTTTTTTCATTGATTGACTCCCCATTGCCTAGAACACTGCCTGGCACAAAACAGACACTCAGTAAGTGGTTAAATACTTTGGGAAATACTAGATTAAACAAAGACTTCCTTACTACAGGACCTTTAGAGTCTTCAGTTTGCTAGTGTGCCTTGTGAATCGCCGAGAGGGCTACCAGTACTCCCCCAACTGACCTGACCACAGAAGGGGGAAAAGGGCAGTCCAGGCTGCAGAGACAACATGAGCCAGGACAGGCAAGAGCACTGCTCCTGGAGAGTGTTGAGAGTCAGATGGCCGGTTTGGGAAGAGAGGAAGGAGAAGCCCACCCTCCTGCCCACCCTCCCCAGCAGGCCCTGTTCTGGCCTCTCACAGGGTGACAGTGGTGGGCCCCTGATGTACCAATCTGACCAGTGGCAGGTGGTAGGCATCGTGAGCTGGGGCCATGGCTGTGGGGGCCCAACTACCCCGGGGGTGTACACCAAGGTCACAGCCTATCTCAACTGGTTCTACACTGTCCGGAAGGTAAGCATGTTTTCGCCTTACCTGTTGTGCCCTCCTTCCCTTCGATACCCTGGGATATCGAGCCCTCCTTAGGGTTTGATTTAAATGGCTCTGAGACAACCCTATGCACCCCAGGTAATTTGCCCTCCCAGGAAGTGACAGCCTGAGAGTCCACCATGACCATTAAGGCTGAAATGTTTTAGGTTTGAAACTCCTGCAGTATGCAAATAGCTTAGGGGATGGAACGCACTGAGATTTGTCATTCTCTACTCCCTGGCAGAATGAGTCTCTCAGATCCTGTCCAGAGAGCAGATTTTGCTAAGAAGGAAAGTGGAAAGGCTTATGATTCTTCCAGTTTCCTAGAGGATAGAAAGAGTAGCAAAGAGCATCAGAAAAGGAAGATTATTATTATGTCACCACTTTGTCCAAGACCCCCCATTTCAAATCATCTGACTTTCTCCTTGTTGGTCTCCTTTATTCTAGTCTGAGCTGTAATACTTCCCCTCTGAGGTACTGGAGCTGCTTCCTCCCTGCCCTGCCTACCTGGGGATCCCCCAGAAATCAGACAAAGAGCAAGAGCTCCTGGGGAACATCCTCTCTGCCCACAGCATTTCTTGGAGTAGCAAAGGGCCTCTGTTCCTGAAAGATACTCCCCCAGCCCACAAGCACCGTGAAGGAAGCCAGCAGTGCTAGCCTAGCTTTCCAAGGAGAGGCTCACCCACTGAAGTAGCCAGCCTCGGGGCCGAGGCCTCAGAAAACATTGCTAAGCCGGGAAGGAACTTTCCTGCAAGACTGAAAGTAGGCAGGATCTACTGTGGAAACCAAGATTGCCAGGGCTGGAGTGGAGGGAGGAGAGGGTCTGAGACAGTCTTCTCCTCCACCCATCCCCAAGACCCCCCAAGCAAGAAATCAGTTGAAAGGAAAATGCACTGTTCTACTGATGGTGTGACTACTGTTATTTACTGTTATTATTGGTATCTCTTCACCACCACTATTAAACAAGAGTGTGAAGTCCATGGCATGGCTCAAATTGCTTGATGGAATTGAGCTAGGACTATTGAACCATGACCTTTATTGTTTGGCCTGGGTCGGAAAAGGTGCTAAGGAAGCCACTGCTTCTCAAACTGGAAGTGAGGGAAGAAGGGGACATGAAAACCAGAGCTGCCAAGTGGGGTGGCCGTGAGCTGTGGACTGGGGAGCCAGGATGAGCAAGCCTCATTCCCACATAGGTTCTTCCCCCTCCTCCCCTTCTTCATTGCCATCCATGAGCCATAGATAACCTATGATCTGGAAGGGAGATGATTTGGTTATTCCAGGGTGACATGAAGTCATGTCTCCCTGAGTGGCTGGAAAGATATTGCACCTCTGAGTCCTAACGTACTTCTTCCACCCAGAAAGCCCTCTTTTGTTCATTCATTCAAAGAAAAAAAACAAAACTTTTATCACCTGCTGGCTCTGAGGTAAGTCCAAATCTGGGCTCTGGGGATATCAACATGAAGAAGTCCCTGCACTCAGTGGTCAGAGAAGTGGGCCCCATGGACACCTGCTGGTGGCCGCTTGAAGGCTATGGTATCCTGAGGACCCTCTTGCTCAAGCTGAGTCAGATCCTAGATAAAATAGGTTTGCCAAGGTCTTACTACATTTCTAGGAAGTAATAGAAAGTTTCAAGGGCCCCCAAAATAAAACACATCCATTAGCACCATGAGCTAAAACTAAGGCTGAGACCTAGGAGCAATGAGCTGACTAAAATCTTGGGTTCCCATATGAAGGCCGAGATCAGAACTGAACCTGGGCTGACTGTAGGTAGGAGATGAGCCTGGGACTCCCACATCAAAAATGGACCACTGAAGAGGGCCAGGGTGGTCCCAGGGGGTAGATACTCTAGAGGAAAATATCCCTGACTGAGACTCTCAGGATTCCCAGACAAAGAACCTCTAAACATGAGCTCACAATCAAAGACCAGCAAAAACATTTTTTAAAGGTCACTGTAAGTAGGACTATCAGAAACAGCAAATTTAGAACCCCAAGGATGCCAGAGGTTAGAATTACGGTAACTCTAACTATAATAATAACTAATAATTATAGAGTATTTCCATGTGCCAGGCACTTTTCTAAGATCTTGATCATATATTGATTTATTTAATCCCCACACAAACCTAGGAGGTAGATACTATTATTCTCACTTTATGGATAAGGAAACAAAGGCACAAAAAGTTAAGCACTTTATCCAAGATTACATATCAATAAATTGAATGTGAGCAGTGTGATTCCAGAGTTCGTGCTATAAACCACCAAACTATAGGGCCTCCAATATGTATAGAATATACAATAATAATGCATTAAATCTCTAAAGAAATAAAAGATGGAATTTTTAATAGCCAAGTAAAAATAACCAGAAAGATTTGTAAAACAACTAAATAGTGCTCTTAGAAATAAAAATCGTAATTATTAAAATTAAAAATTAAAATGCATGGGTTAAACAGCATTTAAGACATAGATGAAGAGAGAGTTAATGAACTGGAAAAGAGATTCAAGAAAGATTGAAGCAGGAAGAGATAAGAAAAATGGAAAATATGAAAGAGAGGTTATGAACCATGGAGGCTAGATGATATGAGCTAGCATATCCAGTTAGAGCTCCTGAAGGAGAAAATAGAGAGAACAGAAAGAGACAATATCCAGAGAGATAACAGCTAAGAATGTTCCAGAATTGATTAAAGGCATGCATCCATAGATAGAGCATATGCCACCTAAGGGTATACCCATACAACCAGGATAAAAAAATTCCAAGAAATCCTCATCTAAACACATTATAATGAAACCACAGGACATCAAAGATGTAAAGAAACTCTGTAAAGTTGCTATAAACACAGACGGCACAAATACCACAGAGACACCACAATTAGACTGACAGCAAATGTCTCTACAGCAACAAAGCAGCTAGAAGACAGTAGAATTGCATCTTCAGAGCACCAAGAGATAATAATGGTCAATCAAGAACTGTAAACCCTACAAAACTATCTTTCAAGAATAAAGGTATATTCAGGAAATCAAAACCTGAGAGTTTACCACCAACAGACCTTCTCTAAAAGACCATCTAAAATATGTACTTTAGAGAGAAGGAAAATGATCCCAGAAGGAGGAACCGAGATGCAAGACAGAACAGTGATCAAAGTAATAGGCAAAAATGTAGATAAGTCTAAATAAACTTTGTCTACATAAAATAATGATAATATCTACTTTGTCGGTTAATTTTTAAAACTAGCTAAAATACTGGATAACAATAGAAAGTAAGTCAGGAAGGAATAATTGGAGTTAAAATATTCTAAAGTTCTTAAATTGTTTGAGAGGAAGGTTTAAATATGAACTAAAATTATGTTGTACAAAGTGTATACGGTATATACTAGGTAATCAAAAGAGTAACCACCAGGGGGCGGATGTGGCTCAAATGGTTAGGCATCCTCCCTCCATATGGAGGGACCTGGGTTCTATCCCCCGGGACCTCCGGGTAAAATAAAAAAATTAAAAAGAAGAGTAACCACCAAAAGAATGGAAATAAACCATTTAAATTTCGAAACAGTAGAAGAAAAAATGATTAAGGAAAAAAATCAAGCAATCTCAAAAAGAAGGAGAAGGAAGAGGAAGAAGAGGAGATGGAAAGAAAGAGAAAGAGAAGGAGAAAAATGGAACAAATAGAATACACAAAGTAGGATGGCAAAAACAAAAGCATCAATAATCACCATAAATATTAAACTCACTGGTTAGTATACAGAGATAGTCAACTTGAAAAAAAATTACAAAATCAAGCTATGTGCTATTTAAGAGACACACCGAAAACACAAGTTTACAGAACCATAAAAACTAAAAGATGAAAAAAGATATAGAAGCCAAGCACTTAACCAAAGTCATGCTAGGGTAGCTATATCACATTTTTTCAAAAATAGGAATTTAGAACAAAAAAACAAAACTGACTTTAGGACAAAGTGAGTCATTACATAATGAGAAAAGGTTCAATTTGCCAGGAAGATATAATAAGTTAAAACTTGTAAACAAAGAGACGAAAAAAGAAAAGAAAAAACGCCAACCCTTTGTCACCACTGGAGCTGGCTAGCTCACCAAGCCTTTACTCTGAAATGATGTTTAAAGAGAAAAATATTAAGCATTATTCTGCTTCGCAGTTTGAATCTATTTCCAGATAACAAGATGGCTCCAGATGAATGGTAGGATTAGAAAACCACTATTTTGCAACTTCTACTGAAATAAGTGATTGAAGCAAGGATCTTCAGTGGTCGCTAAACCATTAAGTGAAAAGTTGATGGAGAATTGGATATTTGCATAATGCCCAAGTATCACCCCACAGATTCCTCGCTACTCTCAAGAGGAAAGCCTTACTTTACCATGGAGGAATCAGGCAGTCATCTCCTTGCCCACTAACAGTGGCATAGCCAAATGTCGTGTGTCTCCTGATGTACACTTTTATGTTGAGTCATCTATGAGATATCCTTACCAAAAACATTTAATCTACATCTTTAGATATGATTTCCAATTTATAGGAAATATAAGAATTAGAGGGTGTAGAATAGGGGTAGCTCAGTGGTTGAGTGCCTGCTTAGCATGCACATGGTCCCAGGTTCAATCCCCGGTATCTCCTAAAAAGAAAAAAAAAGAATATAGAAGAACAAGTTAATTACAACTCTTGGAAGCTAACGGACAAATCCAGAAGGTGGAACACACAAGTGACCCAATCTCTCCAACAAGTCAATATCATAAAAGGCTCTTAAGAGATAAAATTAACAAGGCATGCACCTTGATTGGATCCTGAATTTGAAGAAATTAGCAGTAAAAGACATATGGGTGGTGGGTCATTGGGGACATGTGAATATGATCTGGGTATTGGATGATAATAAGGAATTATTGTTAATTTTACATGATATGTGTCAATGATATTGTAGTTAAGTAAGGAAAAAAGTCCTTATTTTTTTAGAGATGCATACCAAAGTATTTGGGATGAAATGACACAATTCTGTAATTTACTTCAAAATACTCCAGAAAAAAATAGTTGGAACAAATATGGCAAAATCTAGGTGATAGGTATTCACCATTCTTTCTACTTTCAAAATTCAAAATTTTCTCAATAAATAGTTTTTATTGTGGTCATGTAACATAAAATATGCTGTTTTAACCATGTAGTATTAAGTACAATTAATAGTTTAACAAAATAGTTTTTATTGTGGTCATGTATATATATACATAAACTATAAGTGTTCAGTAAACACTGTGAACTTACAGAACAAACATGCATAACATCACACAGGGCTCCCACACGTCACCCCCCCACAAACACCCCGCCTTGTTGTGAAACATTTGTTAACAAATTATGAAAGAGCATCGTCAAAGTATTACCACTAACTATAGTCTGCATCTTACTCCCCTATATTTGTTTTTTAAAGATTCATTTATTTACTTTTATCCATTTTTAACCGCCCTCCCCTGTTTTTGCTGTTTTTGTATCCATTTGCTGGGCAATTCTCTTTGTCTGTTTCCTGTCCTCTCTTCTTATCCTTCTCCTCCTGTCTTCACCGGGATTCGATCCTTGGAACCTCTGATGTGGGAGAGAGGCATCCTACTACCTGCACCACCTTAATTCCTGTTTTTTTGGCGCGTGTCATCTTGGCTCTCCCCTGGGTCACTCTCCTGTTACATCATCATCTTGCTGTGTGGCTCAGTGGGGCCTAATGGTGCACCTGCTCGCGGGGCCTGACGGCACACCCGCTTACAGGGCCTGACGGTGCACCCATGTGCAGTTTGCTAATATTTGACCTACTTGACCTATCAGTGACTGAGAGAAGTGTGCTGGAGTCTTCCACACTGATGGTGGCTTTATCGATTTATCACAATTCCATCAGTTTTTAAACTTTTTTATTTTTCATCCCTCCTCCCTCCCCAGATGGTTCTCTCATCTGCCTGCTCATTGTTTGTTCTCTTTCTCCAAGAGGCACCAGGGACAGAACCTGGGACCTCCCACATGGGAGGCGAGTGCCCAATGGCCTGAGCCACATCCGCTCCCCGCAGGCTACCGTGTCTGCTGGCTTGTGGCATCTGCTCGTTTAGGTGTCTAGCTTGTTGTGGTGGGTGCAGTGTCTGCTCACCTTCTTTAGGAGTTACCGGGACCTGAACCTGGGGCCTCTCATGTGGTAGGCAGGCACCCAACTGGTTGAGCCAATCTGCTTCCTTCCATCAGTTTTTGAGGCTATTTTATATTATGTTTATATATATATATTAAGAAATATTTACTGCTTAAATGGGTATAGAATTTCTGTTTTGGGTGATGAAAAAGCTATGGTACTGGATCATGGTGATGGTAGCACAACATTCGTAAATGTGCTTTTTTTTTTAAGGCAGTACCCAGGACCTTATACATGGAAAGCAGGTGCTCAACCGCTGAGCTACACCTGCTCCCTGTAATTGTACTTAATACTACATGGTTAAAACAGCACATTTCATGTTATATAAATAAATAAATATATATATATATATATGTACGAATGATATACTTCAATAAATTGTTTTTAAAATTGAAAAAAAAACAAATATTAGTAAAGTATAGAAGACTGAACAATAGGATGAACATATGTAAAACTCTCCACACTTATCACTTAGAAGATAAACCTCCTTCTCAAACATATTTGTCAAAGTTGACCATGTACGAGCTCATAAAGTAAGTCTCAACCAACTGCAAAAGTAGTGAGGGCTCCAGACCCAGTTCTGTGGCCCCACCAATTTCCCCTCAGCCGTGCCTGCCTCCCCATCCACCCCCCTCCTCAACCGGCTTTCTGCCTCAAGTGGACCCACTCTGGCTCCTCCCATTCCCAGGGTGGTAAATCCCTGTCTACTGCCATGGCCTCCGCTCCTGACACCACCTCTGGGCTCCACCTCTCCCCGGGCCAGGGCGGGCTTTGGCTTGCGTAGCTTCACTCCAGCACCCAGGACCAGCTGACCACGCCCACCGAGCTGGAGCTTCCCCGGCACTGCCTGGATAGGCCAAGCAACAAAACACGGAAATTACTGTCTATAGGGTAAACGTTAAAGAATGGAAGACAGGAGACAGGAAGGAACCGGCAGATAAATTCCTCATCTTTCCTCCCCAGAGTGGATGGAACTATTCAGAGATGCCTTATTCCTCAGGGATAATTCTTGTGATTCAGCAGCCGGCTGTGCTGCTGGCAGAGCTGCTGTCCACTCCCTAGCACATCACCTCATACCGGCTTTGTCTCTTTCCCTGCCTCACAGCCTTTTTCACCCTTGCTCTCGCTTCCCTGGGGTTGAACCCCCAAATAAAGTCATAAAATGTAAGGTTAATTTATGCTCTGTTTTCTAAGAAACCTGGATCAGAGACTAAGATCTCTAAGCACAAAGCTATCAAGTTATAAGGAAATAGCAAAAAATAATTTTAAATGTAAAATACACTTGTGATTTTAAAAACACTTCTAAATAACTCATAGGTCAAAGAAGAAATGATAAAGAAATATTTACTTAAAATGATAATGAAATGATTACACATGTGTATATATATTCACATACATATATGCATACATATAAACACATATATGCATATATATATATATATAGTCATGGAATGCTTTAGGGTGACAGTCAGCAACTACCCTTGAAGTGCTTGTGCTCCTGTCAGCTCTGAATTTGTCCTGAACTGGACATACCTTTGCATTCTACCCTCAGATCACAAATGTTCTACTGGAGAGGGCAAGAGAGAACCAGGACATTATGATTTCATTAACACAGAGATGGTCACAGCAGATCTCGCCATTCTGGAGGGGAACAGCTGGAGAGGAGGTTGGTGAGCCAGAAGATCCTCCCTCTTCACAAGGAAGGAAGGGAACCGAATCCCAGAGCAGTGAGGCCAGAGCCTAAGGGTGGACCTGGCTCTCCCAACTGCAGGCCCAGAGCTCTCTCCGTGAGAAGGCACCCTGCCTCACCTAAAAGCAATCATTGCAGGCACCGTGATGGAGCCGTGAGAGCAAACCATGGCCAGGTCCTGGGAGAGGGAGGTGAAGGGGCCCAGCCCTAGCCCATTGGTGGGGTTGAGGAGCCAGGAGAAGAATTTTAACATGAAGAGGGGAGAGCTATAGTAGAAGTGTGTGTACACGCCACAGGAAAGCGACATCAGAAATCGAGTGAGAGGATGAAAAGGTATATCGCCATACCAAGGAAGCCAGTCTAGCTGGAGGGAAGAGCAAGTCCATAGAACTGCCATAATGGAGTCCTGTGGTCAGGAAATGGGAGATGATTTACCATGAGAGAGAAGGAAGGAATGGAAAATTGA
>JAQZBX010063693.1:0-16642 GCA_029593785.1 Cabassous unicinctus | reverse complement strand
TCCAGACCTGGGAGGCGTTTCTTGAAAATAGGAGTCCATGGGCCAATGACATGTATCATTTGAAGTTCAGTCAGGAGAGAGAAAGCACCCAGTAATTGAAACAGGGAACATTAATATAAAGAATTACTACTACCGTGGGGGATTAGAATAATGAGGGATTTCCTCGTAAGGAGTAAAGGGCACTCTAAAGAATATAGGAATAGCAGCCACTGTTCCTAAGGCTGAGATATAGCAACCAGGGAGGAGTCTTCTCTTTACCCAGGGCCCATCCAGACCTTATTGGGAGAGTGTGGCCATGGCTCACTGAAGGGCAAGAAGTTGCTCTAGTGCCATTCCAGAGGAACTTGCTAGAAATTTCATCTTCTGGAACTTGCCAAAAATCCAGCCTCTGGGGTCCTGGGGAAAGCTGTTCACAGGGAATTGGTTCGTCAGAGGCCCGTGGGGGTGCCAAGGGTAGCTGCAGCTGCTGTGCTTTCCAGTAGCTGGATGCTGGGAAGTGGTGAGCAGGCCCGCTGGAACCAGGAAGCAAATACTTCCTCCAGCAGTGTCTTTCCAGCACACTCTGTTGACAAAGCTTAACATCATGCCAGCTGGCAAAGGAAATATATTTAAAGAGCCTAGATCCATTTCACAGTAGGCAAAGAGGGTGAGTTTGGAGCTGAGTACAATAAATCGGCACACCACATGCTCTTACCTTTTAGGGGGTGCACAGCATATATTTGTGATGAGTGGCACAGAAAAACTCAGTAAGGAAACCTGTTTAACTTGTTTAAACCCGTGTTTCCCCTTGCTGTCTTATAGAACCAATTTTTCAAGGAATGTCCACATGTCAACCACCATTTCAAAGGGAGGATGAATTAGCAGAGGGTCAAACTGGTTGGCAAAGGCTTCATGAAGGAAATGAACCTTGAAGTAAATTTTTTTAAAAAGAATAGGGTGGAGTGGATGTGGCTCAAGCGGTTGAGTGCCTCCTTCCCACATGGGAGGTCCCAGGTTTGGTTCCCGGTGCCTCCTGAAAAAAACAAAAACAAACAAAACAAATGAAAGAAGTTAAACCAACTCTGGGGAGCCGATGTGGCTTAGTGGTTGAGTGCTGGCTTCCCATATACAAGGTCCCGGGTTCAATCCCTGGCCCCTGGTACCTCAAAAAAAAAAAAAAAAAGAATAGGGTGATAAGAGGGGGAAGACAGCTTGCCCAGGGAAGGGCCCAGTGGGAACAGGCCTGCAGGAGGGACATTGTACTTTGGCTTAGGCTCCACAGGCACTGGAGGCCAGGTTGACCATTGGGGAGCAGAGGCAGTGAAGGTACAGCTTGATTGTGGAACACTCCTGCTTTAGGGAGAGAGACTTAGGTGTGATTCTTAAGCAGGGATGTGGCATTCGCATTAAGCTTTGTTTACATTTGGTATCGCCAGAGAATATAAATTGAAGGGAGAGAAGGCTCCTGTAGGGGGTGGAGAGCAGAAGATATGGAATCAGTATGTATGCTGAAAAAAATTATAAAGCTTGGTGAAAGGATTATATGTGGAATTAAAACCCACAATGTGAACATTTACTCAAGTTTCAAATGTGGATAATTGCAAGAAATGCTAGAAAATGGGAAAGGAGAGCAACTTCAGGGTGGGAGGAGGTGAATAGTTTTTGGTGTTTTTTTCCTCCTCAATAGAATATTGAATGTGAACTTGCAAAAGTATGTGCAAGGAAAGCTGTCTTGTAGTCAGGTGGAAGTCCAAGACTGGAGATCAGATTAGAGATCAGCACTGGACTAGAGGTGGGGTGTATGTGGAGGTATTTGGATAACATTGGTCTTGTTCTATGATCATTTGTAGCCAAAGCAGGGAGGTGGGGTGCCGGAGTCAAGAACTAACCTCTGAGGAATCCACAGTTAGGGGGAAGGAGGAAGATGAGGAGCCAGTGAAGCAGGCAGAGAAGGAATGGTTGGAGAAAGGATGAGAAATAGGAAAGTGATATTTTAGCAGCAGAAGAGTTTCAGAAGTTTGGTAAGTCACGTGGCTTATGCTGCTATAGAGCTCAAGAAGATGAGAACTGTGAAAGGGCCATTAGATTTGGTAGAAAGAAAGCAAATTGTTAGTGATGCACCTCCTTTAAATGGTAGAGAACCTTATTCTTTAGTGGTTGGAAGAAATATGTAATCAGAAATAAAGGCAGGAAGAGAAAACATTGGGGTTCAGAAATTTGCCATTGAAAGAAGGAAGAAAATTGAGTTGTAGTGTGAGAGAACCTGAAGGTTTATCTATATTTACCAGCGGATCATTGTCCTAGAGTGTCTTTATATGGAAGAGGCTTCAGAGAGAGCTCATCTAGCCTCATCCTACTCAGAGTGGGCCATGGACCAGCGTCACCTGGAGCCTGTTAGATGTGCAGGTTCCAGCATGCCCCAGATCTGCAGTTTAACAAGACCCCCAGGTGACTTGTCTGCTTGAGAAGTGCTGGTCTAGTACACACGGCCAGTGACATAGTTGAGATTTGAATGCAGTTCTCTTCTTCTGAGGATTTTTCCAGGTGACACTAAGTTATGTTTTGTTTTGTTTTTTTAATTTTCTTTCAACAGTGTCAGAAGTTTGGACAGTATAACAAAGAAGATCCTACTTCTTTTAGGTTATCAGATTCCTTTTCTCTGTATCCTCAGGTAAGTTATGTGTGTGTATATGTATATGTATATATTTAGTAACTGTAGACAAACAAATTGTGTCAGTGAGAAAACTCGCTGCTCTTGGGGCAAAGTGAAGACTTGTTTTGAGACTCAGTCTAGGTGATGAAGGTGTTCAGTTAAGACCAATGTTATGCCTCTGCGCCAGACAGTACCCTAAGCCCTACAGAAGACGAATTCAAGGAAACACTGCTTCTGACTTTCAGAAACATGCAAGGATACATTGTCATAAAAAGGCCATAATGCCAGGAACAAAATCTCTAATTTGTAATAGTTCTGGGTGGGCAATCAGCTACCTCAATAACAAACCAAGAAAATCATAAGCACACATGGAGATGAACATAACAAAACGACCCACAGATAATATGGTTTGGAGCTCCCCCCTGTCAGGCAGCGTTCTGGGCAATGTAGATGAAATGGCTACGGCTACAAGTCAGTATCAATCAAATAGTAAGTGAAAAAACAGGTTCTTGAGGTAGTGGCCTGGGCCAAACAGCTACTTTGGGGCAGGGGAGTAGGGGTGACAGGGAAGGCCTGAGACCCAAGGAGCCAGCCATATTACCATTGGGGTGAGGCAGTCCAGACAGCAGAAATAGCCGGTCCAGAAGCCTTGGGGCTGGACCAGCCTGGCGTGCCCAAGTGATGGAGAGAAATCTGGTTGTAATATGGCACAAAGGTAGCTAGCGGTTTTCTTGCCTCTACTCATGCCCATTTCTGCTCCCCACTCTGCATCCAGAGAGTTTCCCAGCAAATTTTGATCCTATGACTCTGCTTAAAATCCTTGAGGACCTGCCTCCCCCCACCTTCCTCTAATCCGCAGAGTGAAGAACGCAGCCCTCCGACGTCACCTCCTACTCCCTTACACGCCTCACGCCTGCGTCCCAGCCTGTGCCCTGAGCTCTCTGGCCTCTCCTTTGCGCTCCTCCCAGGCCCCATGGCCTCCTTGTGCTGACAGCTCTGGGAAACCTCTCCTGCTGTCCCCCTCCCCTGCCCCCAGCAGCGCTCTCCTGCGCCCTGGCTCTGAAAGTACCTCCTTGCCTGTGCCTTTCCCTTTGGTACCGTGACCTCTTTGAGGACAGACATTCTGTCCACAGCCTGGCCCAGTGACTCGGGAAAGAAGTGTTTCTTCTTTGCCTCCACGTGGGAGCTTTCACTTAAAGTCTGCGTCCTCGTGTTTGAGAGAGCTGAGGCAGGCCTACTCTGGGTGTCTCAGAATGGCAGCCGTGTGCATCTGGTTTGTCTCTGTAACTGCAGTTCATGTTCCACCTTAGAAGATCTCCATTTCTTCAAGTGTTTAACAACAGTCCCGACGAGTCGTCGTATTACAGGCACCACTTTGCCCGGCAGGATCTGACCCAGTCCCTCATCATGATCCAACCCATTCTCTACTCCTATTCCTTCCACGGGCCGCCAGAGGTAAGTTAGATGTGATTTCTTGTCTGAGAATGGGGAGCATTCGTTTTTCTAGCAAATTTATTCTTAGAGCAAAACTGCAAGAAAAGAAAAATTTCAGACCGTATAGTATTTTCATATTATTGCTGAGTATTTTTCTTTTTTTTTTTTTTTTAAAGATTTATTTATTTACTTTATCCATTTTAAACGCCCCCTTCCCCATTTTGCTGCTTTGTGTCCATTTGCTGGGCAATTCTCTGTGTCTGTTTCCTGCCATCTCTTCTCATCCTCCTCCTCCAGTCTTCACCAGGATTCGATCCTGGAGACCTCTGATGTAGGAGAGAGGTGTTCTGCCACCAGCGCCACCTTGGTTCCTGGATTTCAGAGCATCTCGTCTTGTCTCTCCCCTGTGTCTCTCTCCTGTTATGTCATCATCTTGCTGCATGGCTCCCGGGGCCTGGCGGCTCACCAGCACACAGGGCCTGGCAGCCCATGTGCCTTCTATATATATGTATTTTTTATTTTACCAGGAGGTCCCGGGGATCGAACCCAGGTCCCTCCATATGGCAGATGGACGCCCAACCATTTGAGCCACATCCGCCCCCCTGAGTATTTTTCTTAATACTTAATATGCACAGGGGAAATCAAAGGACATATAAAGCTTTTATCTTTAGAAGGCAGGATTGCATATAAAATTTTAAAAAAGATATATCTACTTTATTTTCAGTGTTTTCATATAATTTGACCTAGTAATTCTGTCTTGTAATATATCTGAAGAAAATATTCCTAGATACAGAAAAAGTTTTGTGCAAAGAAATCGTAAATGAATTATAATAGAGAATTGGAAAACAATCAAATGTTCACTAGTAGGAAAATAAATTAGTAAACAACGAAATATTTATTGAGTTTATGTAACAAATAAAATAGATAAATCCTTATGTTAAATGTTAACATTAATGAATAAATAAAAACAACATTAATGAAAAAATCAAAATAGAAACTTTTCTAAATTATGTTTTTTCAAAAGCCTGTAAGAAGAAAAAATATATGGAAACAAACCGAAATAACAATATTGGTTATACTTGGGCACAAATTTTCTTTAGTTTTTGTTGCTTTTATTACTGAAATAAAACTCATAATAAAATACTTTTTATATTAAACTTTAGGAACTTGTATTAAAAGCTGTTCTTTTTCCTCTGGGCATCCTTGTTCTCTCTCATCTACAGATGTAATAGATTAGAGGGCAAGTCTGTCTGATAAAATACATTTCTAGCACAAAACTGAGAGTGGCTGGAGTTATTTCTGGTTCCTAGAACAAAAGATACTGCTAACCTCGCATCACACATGATGGGAAATAGTTAGGAGGCTCTTCTCTGAAGCTGAGACTGGGAAGAGCTGAGCAGGGAGCAGAAAGGAGGGATGTGCGTGAAGAGGGTGAGGCCCCACGCTGCGCGCCATCTGTAACCCTCCTGGCGCCAGTTCCGGGTCACCACGGGGGGACCGGGGGCCAGCATAACCACGCCTCTCCCTTTTCCTTTAGCCAGTGCTCTTGGACAGTAGCAGCATTCTCGCTGACAGAATTCTGCTGATGGATACTTTCTTCCAAATTGTCATCTATCTTGGTGAGGTAAGGTGATGTTATTCATTTCTTTTCTTCCTATTGTTACTTTCTTCTAGTTTATGAGTTTAGGTTTTTATGACATTTGAAACAAGAATTTGGGCTTAGGGAGGCCAGTTGATTATATTTATTATAATGAGTACAGGGGCTTTTTTCCTAAAAAATAAAATATTTTTTTCAGGTCTCTGAGGAATTGGTATATTTTGTAATTTTAATATTATTTATTGTAAGTAAATCTCAGGTGGTTCTTTTAAAACCTAAAATTTATTACTTTCTGAACTGTCAGAAAAACCCAGTTTACCCTTCCTCATTAAACTTTTCTACACCCTACTGTCCTTTCACGGTTATGCTGGACATAAACCCGACTAAGTTTGGAACTAGATTTTTTCCTTCGTGAATTACTGTGGCACAGGGAACCTTGTTCTGGGTGTCTGGATTCCTAGCATGGCTGTGGATGGGTTTCCAGGGGCCCCTAATCCCCTGAAGTTAGATGCAAACTTAGGTGTGTATGTCTGTTTTTCCAGGGAGAATCCATTTCTTTCTCAAAGAGGTTCATGCCCTAAGAAAGGGAAGGGTACCTCTGAGTTATTTGTGTCTTTATGGAGTAAAACCCTTTAACTGAGCAATATATTCAGTGAAATTTTTTCATTTATTGTACATTCTTTTTTGTTTTTTTTGTTTTTATTTTATTCTTTGTTTTTTATTGTACATTCTTTACCTTCATTAATGGTGATTCTCTTTGCTTTCTGGTGTCTCTACATTAAAAGAGATTTCAAATGTCCTGAACAGATGTAAATTGCTTCAGAATTCCTTTAATAACTTACGAAGAATTAGTTTTCTAATACTTAAGAATTTTATAACTTTAAACTTTTTCAATACACTAACACCCACTCTGCTGACCACTTGCCCACAGATGCTAAGCATCAGTAATGGTCCTAGACCCAGGACCATGGAGTGACCAGCTGCTGATCCCACTGGTTTCTTTAGAGCAATACTGATGAAATAGCCTTCTTTGCCTTCAGCTCACCTCTTCTAGACATGTCCTCCTAGTCTACTCTGCTTTGTTGTTACAAGACTTCTTCAGTGGAACAAGTCCTTGGTTGTGGTGGTGGTGGTGGTAACATGTCAGAAGTTTCAGTGACTGCCAGCGGAAGGCTGTAATTGCAGTTGTTTCACCATGGATTTGGTCTGTTTGTTTTGCTGTAGACAATAGCCCAGTGGCGTAAAGCTGGGTACCAGGACATGCCTGAGTACGAAAACTTCAAGCATCTTCTACAGGCACCACTGGATGATGCGCAAGAAATCCTGCAAGCACGCTTCCCAATGCCACGCTACGTTAACACAGAGCATGGAGGCAGTCAGGTGAGTGAGCTGGATTCTAGCCTTAATGTTCTGTTAGTTATATGATATATTTTTATGGTTATAATTCCAGTGTGGTTAATATTTTATATAGAAACACAAATTGATTTGAGTAGATTGTTGATTTAAAAGTAGAGAATTACTGGGAGCAGGTGTAGCTCAGTGGTTGAGCATCTACATTGTATGTATGAAATCCCTGGTACCTCCTAAAAAATGTATTTAAAAAAAAGGTAGAGAATTACCAAAATAAAATATGTATTTCAGATTTTGGGGGTCCTAATAAAAGGAGAGTGAGTGGGCTTAAGCTAAAGAAATAGGTTCCTATGCAGTGAAAAGTAGCTAATTTAACCAAAGAAGTAGTTGTAAAAACTTTCCTTGTTTTTTTTTTTTTTACATTAACATTAACATCACTTTTAATCTTTAAATCTTTTTTTTCTTTTCTTTTTTTTTTTTTTTTTTTAAGGCTCGCTTCCTTTTGTCCAAAGTGAACCCGTCTCAGACACACAATAACCTGTATGCTTGGGGACAGGTAAGAAATTGCAAGTATTGGGGGAAGATGCCAGGTTACTTTTTAAAATTTTTGTTTTTAAATCCTACAAATAGGGTCAGGTCCCTTTTGGCCTCAGAGACAGAATTACTTGGGTATTTTGCTGGAAAAATACCACAGCTCCTGGCCTCCCTGCATTGATCCACTTCCACAAGACACAGGGTAATATGACAGGTAGAGGCCAGAGAACAGAACAGTGCAGTGTTTTCCATTTGTTTCTCCTCAGACACAGGAGCATTGCCCCAAATCCTCCCTCATACTTTGTCTCTCCCAAAATTACAGTGTGAAAAACATCTCCTACACACCATCGCTTCTGCCTCCTCTGGAATTGCCAGGTGGGCTGGAAGTACAGCCTCCCATGCAGTCTACACTGACACCACACGGGCGGGGACACTTGTCACTGTCTTGCCTGTGGGATGAAAGTCTTGGTAACCTACATGGCCGTCTCTTGACACCAGCCTGGCAGGGGTGTTGGGACTACTCCTCACTGACCTAGGAGGGTGAAACTTAGGCTCCTCACCATGCTAGGTCCCCCTTTGTTGGCATGGGCATGGGTGGGGTAGGGCCCCCGTTTTTTCTGTGGCATTTGCCTGGAGAACAGTAGTTATCATCTAACTGTTTTCTGTCTTTCTAGGCATCCCTGGTCCTTTGGCTAGAGACATTAGGCTCTTTTTATTTTTGTTCTTGTTGTCTACACTCATTTATGTTTCTGGGTTGCCAGCTTCTTTAACGTCAGGTCTGGAATAATGGGGCAAAAAGAAAACCCAAGGAGTTCACTACTGTGTCGTTCCTTGGATGTTGAGGTCCCTATCTGTCTACTGTCTTCTACCTTTCAGAGTCTTATGTTTGCTTTGTATATAATGCCTAGGGTTTGTGGTTGTACTTAGTGGGAGGAATGGGGAAAAGTAAGGCTATTTCATCTTAATAATGCTTACTTTTTTCCTAATTATAATAGCAGTACAGATAACTCCTGGCTTTTTATTTTTTTAGATAATATAAAATGTTTGTATCATATATATAAACTTATGCTTTTTTTTTTTACAAATTTGGGGTCTTAATACAAATGGAGATGTCTGTTCAGTTCTTCCCCCTTAACACTAGTTAAATCATAAGCATTTTCTAATACTACAACTGTCCATTCTGTTCGGTGGAGATGCTGGTTCACTCATTCACTAATTGTGCATACGTCATTATCAAGCTTCTATTGTGATTCCAGCACCTAAGAGCAGTGAGCTCCTTGCTGGCAAATTGTTGGGAATGATGATTGGCAGGGTATGAGGGCCTCAGGGAGCTCATGCCTGGTGGGGGAGTCAGATGCTAGGTAAGTCATTAGAAGTGTGAGGAGAGGTAAAGTCCAAGGGCGTACAGTACAAAACCTTGTGTTTGGGGGTTGGGGTGATGAATGTGCTCTGGTGGGGATCTGGAGAAGGATTTTGTGAGGAAATTATGTTTCAGTTGAAAGAATTAGTTGGCTAGGCAGAGGTGGAGTCCTTATTCCAGAGGGTACAACACCTGTGAATGTTCTGAGCTGAAAGTTCCTTAATAGTTTATGAATTCTAACCAGCTTTTAAGACATCTACCATTCAAACTTTATCATTCAATTTCAGGAAACCGGAGCACCCATCCTCACTGATGACGTCAGCCTGCAGGTGTTCATGGATCACTTGAAAAAGTTGGCTGTCTCCAGTGCCTGTTAGGCCAAAGAGGTGGCAAGAAAATCCAAGGAAACAATGTCAGATGGTGTGCACGATTGTTGATAAAGGCTTAATAACATTTCTTTTCACTTTTCTGGCTGATTTTAATAAATAGTCAAAGGAAATTTTGTATTTAACTCTTTAGATTATAATTTATTTGTATTCCTTACCTGTGCCCCTTTTCTTGAACCACAAAATTATAAGGTCATAAATGTTTTGGTACTTATAGATGTTTGTGTGCTTTTTGTATCTTGACTTAAGAGTCTGAATAAAATCAGAAGTAAAGTATTTTGGCAGCTTGCTTAGATGAAAATCATAATGATCATAAAGAAAATAGACTTGGATGAGGAAAGCATTGTCTAAGTAATGCTGAGGTCTCATTGTGAACGAGAATGTGTTTTGTTTTGTTTTTCTGTAAACACCAAATTACACAAAGTTAATGGAGTAAAAATTCAAATACACCCTTGAACAGAATATTCATTTTATCTGTGGTAAATGAATAAATGACAACATCTTGGTGTATATCTTTAGGAAGGGCTAAGAAAATGTTGACTGTATTTGGTAAACCACTGAGACAAAAAAAACACACGTAACTTTCAGAGAATAAGAGAACTACAAATGTGAGCAAATGATCTCTCTGCCTCTTCACATTCTGTTAGCCAAAGAATAAGATAGGTATGTGACATTTCGTGTTTTTTTTATCTTCAATATCTTTATTCTCCTTTTTCTTTTTTTTAAACAATTTATTGAAGTATATCATTCATACATGAACATACATAATAAGTATACACTAAACATTGTAAACTTACAGAACAAACATGAATAACATCATACAGGGCTCCCACATATCACCTCACCACAAATACTTTGCATTGTTGTGAAACACTTGTTAACAAATTATGAAAGAGTATCGTCAAGTATTGCTATTACTATACTATAGTTCATATCTTACTCCCCTATACTATTTTTTTAAGGATTAATTAATTTATTTATTTAGTTTTATCCATTTTTAACCCTCGCCCTGCACGTTTTTGTTGTTTTTGTGTCCATTTGCTGGGCAACTCTGTCCGTTTCCTGCCCTGTCTTCTCATCCTTCTCCTCCTGTCTTCACTGGGATTCAATCCTTGGAACCTCCGATGTGGGAGAGAGGCATCCTACCGCCTGCGCCACCTTAGTTCCTGGTTTTTCAGTGCGTCTCCTCTTGGCTCGCCCTGTGTCACTCTCCTGTTATGTCATCATCTTGCTGCATGGCTCGCGGGGCCTGACGGTGCACCTGCGCATGGGGCCTGGGGGCCTCACCTGCTTGTGGGGCCTGGGGAGCTCATCTGTGCACGAGGCCTGGCAGCCCGTGCACTTTCTATATTTTTCTTCTTTTAAATTTTTACCAGGCGGTCCCAAGGACGAACCCAGGTCCCTCCATATGGGAGACGGATGCCCAACCATTTGAGCCACATCTGTCCCCCTGCTCTTAAGGTTGTCCAAAGATACCTAGAGTTACAATCGTTTCCCATACAGGATGGTCATACAATAAATCAGGCTTAGTTTATCACCAGTATTCTAAAAACCAGACCTAGGGAGAAAAACTAGGTCTAGAGACACATGCATGGTTTCTAATATAGTGAATATTTAGCTTACCCTGATTATCACAAAATCAGGACAGCAAGAATATTCGAAGTATGTGTTTTTAAGTGACTCCTCCAAGAGGTACTTCCTGAACTTAACACTCATATACTGTCTAAATGTTAACAGACCAGGCAAAAGTATGAAAAATATGAAACTTCACTGAAGCAGAGTGGAGTGGCACCATCCCTAAATTGTGTGTAACATTGTGTGTAGATAGTACAGCCCAAGTAGACTAAAGAGTGTCCCATGTGCATAATCAGCTCTTAATGTATTGTCAGCACATTTCTCTTTGGACATCCAGTACAATCATTTGAACAGGTACTAATTTTTCAGAATACACATGTATGGTAAAAAAAATTATCCCAAAGCACTTATAACAAATAACAGTTCCCTCTCCTCCTTAAACCTAAACCTATCCTTTAATCTTTTCCTTTCAAGTTTTTTTTTGTTCTTGTTGATATGTAAGTTTTAGCCAATATCTCTCATTTCCCAATTTGGTGGATTGAGGATATTAGAACCTTTCTCTCCACCCCCCAGTTTTGGCCAACTATACTTTTATCAAAGTTGGTAAAATTTACATTCTGACCTATAAATATGTCTTTTTTTCTCTGAATTGTTTCTGAAAATTTGAAACTAATAAAGAGCTTTTCCAGGGTTGTGTTAGTGTAAATGTTTTTCTGCAGTCAGGTAGAATTACATTCTTTCCCAGGGGTTCTGGTTTCACAATAGTAGCTATACTACTTGATAGAGGGGGTGGAGGGACTAGGGTGTAATTGATGGGAAAAGCTGGGACCCAGAGCACAGTGGAGGGATTAACTTTGAACTGGAGGAGCCCAAGTTTCACCCAGACAGGGTTCCAAAAAAAAAAATGGGGAAGAAATCTGAGAGATGGCAGACGAAATGGATTTAACCTTTTAAAATACCGTCTGGGCCTATTTAAGGTAGGCGTTACAATGCCTATCACCCAGCAAGCAATGTCTCCCGCCCGCGACTCAGCCCTGAAGCCAATCCCAAGCTCCAGGCCTCCGAGTCCAGCCCCGGGACTACTGTACGGAACTACGCGCCCCAAGATGCACCAGGAAGCTGCGCAGGAGCCAGTTCCCCATTGGTGGAGGCGACGACACGGTGACCGGAAGGCCCGCCTCCGCTCTGGGCCGCCGAAAACCCAGGATCGAGGCCTTGACCCAGTCGAGCCATGCGTCCCGAGCAGGGTACTGTCTGGTACCGGCGAATGTCGGCGCTCTATGCCATCGGTGCCTGGACTGTGCTGGGCTCCGTGTTTTTCTATAGCCGGAAAAAGGACAAGCCGCCAGGTAGGACTTGCCGGCGAGATCTGCCTCTGGCCACGGCGCCTTCTGTGGGGTGGGGGTGGCGGTGTCATAGGAGCGGCCGCAGGTTTATTCTGCAAAACTAGTTGAAATGGTGGCGTAGAGCCCGTTGTTATAATGGAATCTGCAAACAACCAGACGCCAGGAACTATCCTTTAAACCCACTTAACTATTGCGAGGAAATGTGCTGGAAACCTATAGAGGAAAAAAGGATGAGTCTTGCCGGAGTCAGGGGACATTGGGGGAAATGGGGAATTACTTCTTTTTGTGGTGATAAAAATGTCCTAGAATTGATCATGGTGATGGTTGTATGGCTAATATACCAAAAACCATCAAATTGTACATTTTAAATGAATAGACTGTATGGTAAGTGAACTATATCTCAATAAAGTTTTATATTTTAAAAATGTGCTGAAGATTACATTTGGCAATCAGTGGTTGGAAAATACACATGTCCAGCATTAAGCAGTTAAAAATACTTCCTTGTCTCTAGGGATTATGTTTTATGTCTTAAGCTGGGCAGTGGGTACTTGGGTGTTTGTTATATTGGTCTTCAAAGCCCTTTGGTATGTCTTAACTCTTTTTTTTAATACTTTCAGGAATCTGATGGGGATGGGGGCAATTCCTACTTTATTTTTATCTCTAGGGTTTTACCAATAATTTTAATGACTGCTCTCTAATAGTTAATTATTCAGAGTACTTTTTTAAATTCCATTTTTTTTTAAAGGTGAAGGTGATCAAGTAGAGCAAAAGGATGTCTCAACAGTTGAAATACCTGAGCCCCCAAAAGGGTTTTATGTGGAAACAGTCGTCACCTATAGAGAAGATTTTGTTCCAATCACAGACAAAATTCTCAACTATTTGAAGTCATGGATTGGTGGCCCTGGTCCAGAATCATGACTCACTGCTGAATCCTGAAAAGCAGGACTCTGATCAGTATGTAAATTTGATAGATGCCTTGATTTCCATTGTATATTTGTGAGAAGAATGTACATTTAATTTAATTTTGCTGTAAAAATATAATCACTAGTAATTATACAATAAATATTTCCTTCAGAAAACTAAACTTGCATTTCAAGAGGTATCCTCCTATATTTACGGGATCAAGGTTGAAGTGAAATTTCACATTGAACTTCCATAAGCTTGGCTTTCTGAAACTAGTTAATGTAACTTCATATTTCTTTACTGTTGCTTTTATACACAGCTTCTCGCCATGTTCAGTTTGGAAATTATAGCAGCCCTTTGAGTATTATTGCACACTAGGTAAATTGTTATGAATAGATTATAACTCCTGAATTCAACAGACTATTTGCTGAAATTTGACCTATTCTTTAGGATACAAGTACCCGTAGTACAGATACTTCTCATTTCTTCAGCAGCTGTGGATTAAGCATCAACTATGCTTAGTAGTATTTTCAATGCTGGGGATACAAATTCAGAACAGCATGCTTCCTGCCCTGGAATGCTGCACCAGTTTCTTTTGGTTGCAAGTGACAAACCCATATAAGTGGATTTAACTGAGGAGGGAATGTTTATCACAAATTGTATATGGGCAGTTTGGAACTAATAGAATAGAATGTGGTGACATTTTAGGACCCTGGTATCAGCCTGCCTAGACTCTCATCTCTGCCTTACTGTTTTTCCTGCTGCACACCAGCTTTTTCTTTTTTTTTTTTTTTCCAGTCATCAGACAGCCAGGCCTACAAGACATCACTTCCCAGCTACCGTGCCAAAGTCTGACCAGCCTCCCTCCAATCCAGTGTCTGGCTTCTACCCTTGGGAAAGCCTCAGTTCAGCTTTTATCAGATCCCTGCCCTGTGATTTATTGAGTACTGTTCAGTTATTAGTAAAGTTGTGTTTGTTTCCCATTTGGGTAATGTTTCTTATACATAGCTATTGGGGGCCCTGTGAAGGAGTTGGGGTATCTGGCAGGACAGGATTTGGGCATTTTTTGGTTCCCTTGGCTTTAATTTTTCATAGGTGTCAGTTCTACAATGTGGGTGGCCTGTGCAGTGCTTTGGTGCAGTCAACCTAAGTGACAAAGATTCCAAGATAGCAAGTAGCAGAGCTCCAGATGCCAGCAGCAGAGACACGACTTCCCAGGTAATTTCAGAGGTGAAGAATGGATGAGTGCCAGCTGGGTGGATGCCCCAGTAGACTAGTGTGCTTGGCATCAAACAGATGGGCCAGAAGTAGCAGATATAATCTAACAGCACATCAAAAGGATTATGTACCATGACCGAGTGGGATTTATCTCAGAATATAAGGGTGGTTCACCATAAGGAAATCAATCAATGTAATACCCAACCTTAATAGAATGAAAGAAAAAAAAGCCACATGATCATCTTAGTTGGTGCAGAAAAGGCATTTGATAAAATTGAGCACCTTTTTTTTTTTTGATAAAAACACTCAGAAAACTAGGAATAGAAAGGAACTTCCTCAATATGAAAAAGGGTATATATGAAAAACACAGAGCTAACATACTCAATGGTGAAAGACTGAAAGCTTCTCCACTAAGATCAGAAACAAGACAAGGATGCCCACTTTCACCACTGCTATTCAACATTGTACTGGAAATTAGGCAAGAAAAATAAATAAAAGGCTTCCAAATTGGAAAATAAGAAGTAAAGCTTTTTCCTACTCACAGATGACACAATCCTGTGTAGAGAAAATATTGAAGAATCTACAAAGAAGCTATTAGAGCTAAAAAATGAATCAGCAAAGTAATGGAGTACAAGATCAACATGCAAAACTCAGTTATGTTTCTTTACACCAAAAAGGAAATTCAGAAAACAATTCAACTTACAATAGCAACTAAAAGAATAGGAATAAATTTAACCAAGGATGTAAGGGTTTGTACATTGAAAACTGCAAAACATTGCTGACAGAAATTAAAGAAGACTTAAATAAATGAAAAGCTATTCTTTGCTCATGGATTGGAAGACTAAAAATGTCAATATTACCCAAAATGATTTACAGATTTAATTCAATCCCAATAAAAATTCCAAAAACCTTCTTTGTGTAAATGGAACAGCCAATCATCAAATTCATATGGAAGGGCAAGGACCCTTTTTCTTTTGTTCTTGAAAATAACAGCATTGGAGGACTCACACTTACCAATTTTAGAACTTACTACAAAGCTACAGTGATCAAAACTGTGGTACTGACACAAGGTACAGGCATATAGACCAGTGGAGTAGAATTGACAGCTCAGAAATAAGCCCACATGTCTGGCCAATTGATTTTGACAAGGGTGCAAAGTCCACTCAAAGGAGGAAACAATAGTGTTTTCAACAAATGGTGCTGGGAAAACTGCAATGGAATGAAAAGAATGTGAAAGAAGGAAAGTGGCTTCTACCTCACACCATGTAAAAAAAGTAATGCAAAATGGATCAAAAACCTAAATATAAATGCTAAAACTAAAACTTCTATAGAAAAACACGGGAATATCTTCAGGACCTTGTGCTTTACACCGAAAGTATGAGCAACAAAAGAAAAAAAATAGATGAATTCGGCTTCATCAAAATGAAAAACTTGTGCATCTAAGGATGTTATCAGGAAAGTGAAAAGACAGCCTGCATATTGGGAGAAAATATTTGGAAACCATATATATGATATGGGTTTAATATCCAGAAAAAGTAAAGAAATTCTACAACTCAACAACAGAAAGACAAACCAATTTAAAAATGGGCAAAGGACTTGAATTCCAAAGAAGATATACAGATGACCAACACATGAAAAAATGCTCAACATCATTAGCCATTGGAGAAATGCTAATCAAAACCACGAGATACCACTTTACACCCACTATAATAGCTATTATTTAAAAAACAGAAAATAAATATGTTGGTGAGGATGCAGAGAAATAGGAACTCTTCTACATTGTTGGTGCGAATGTAAAGTGGTGCAGCTGTTGTAGAAAAGTTTGGCAGTTCCTCAAAAAACTTAACATAGAAATACCATATGACCCGGCAATCCCACTTCTAGGTATATGCCTGAAAGAATAGGAAGCAGAGACTCCACAAATATTTGCACAATTTTCTTAGCAACGTTATTCACAGTACTGAAAAAGTGGAAGCAACCCAAGTGTCCATCAACAGATGAATGGAAAAACAGATGTGGTCTATACATAAAATGGAGTATTATTCAGCTGTAAAAGGAATGAATTTCTGATACCATAACAGATGAACTTTGAACACATCATGCCAGACACAAAAGGAGAGACATTGTATGATAACACTTATTTGAAATAACTAGATTATGCAGGTTAATAGATTACAGGTTACTAGGGGGGAGGGAGGAATGGAGAGTCAATGTTTATGGGTGCAGACAACAGATGGGGAAGATGAGAGAGGCAAGGGAAGCAGAATCATGGTAGAGATGGAACAATTGTGTTTTTTTTTTTTTTTT
>JAQZBX010063692.1:0-16642 GCA_029593785.1 Cabassous unicinctus | reverse complement strand
TGATCAATATTTCCAGACAAACAAAACCTGCATGATTTTGTCACCATAATACTTGCTCTACAGCAATGTTAGAGATAGCTCTTCAGACTGAATCAAAAGAAACAGAGAGAGTGGATCAAAGTGGCATAAGGAAATGAAGAGCTCCAGTAAAAGTAACCAAATGTGTAATTAAAAATGCCAGTGTCGTTGTATAGCATTTTCCAATTTGTAACTCTGTTTTAATGTTTGCATGTTTTACATAAAATATATAAAAATTTATTTTAAATCTTTGTTTTTGGACATGTATAAAGATATAATTTCTAATAAATTACTACAATGTGGGTGGATTGAGGCATATAGGTACAGTGTATACGTGTATTATTGAAGTAAATTTGGCATCAAATTAAAATTGTTTTCATAGATTTAAGATGATAAAATTAATCTCCATATTAACAAAAAAGAATATACCTTAAAAATATATGTGAAGAAATTTAGAAGGGTCTCAAAATGGTATACTATTAAAAAATCAAATAATATAAAAGAAGGTACTAATGGAAAAATTGATGGATAAAAAAGGTATGACAGAGAAAAGTTATATAGTAAAATGGCAGAAGAATGTCCTGTATTTTCAGCTATTACTTTAAATGTAAATGGCTCAAACTCTCCAAACTGAAATTGGTGGAATGGATATAACAGCATGAAACACTATATGCTGTTTAAACTAGAATGGACTTGGTGGTGTTCTGTCGTATATTGTGATTCAAGCAATGGAAGACATTGTAACAGTGAGGTGGAGACAGTGGCCACTGGACATTTTCGGGGTGGGGGGGGAGAGGCAGTCGAAATACAGGGGTTTTTTGGGACTTGGGGGTTGTCATGAGTGGCATTGTGGCCACAGATGTAGGCCATTTTACATCAGCATATACCACGTAGAACTGTGTGGGAGAGAGAGTGGTCTATGATGTGAAATGTGCTCTATGCTTGGTGGCAAAGCCCCAGGATCTGTATATCCATTATGGGTGGTGATCCACACTGATGAAGGATGTTGATGTGGGATGTTGTGGGAGGTGTGGGAGGCGGGGAAATATATATGTATATATAAAATAACATTTATGTGGAAAATACACATATATGCATATATATTTGTATATCATTTTACAAATATTGGTATGTACTGTGAAAAATCTTGATTTTTATGAACAATAAAAAATAAATAAATAAATGAAAAAGAACCTCACTTAAATACATTGAAACAAGTAGGTAGACCGTGAAAGGATTGAAAAAATATGCCATGAAAACAGTGAGCAAATTGAACTAGGTTAGATACTTTAATATCAGATATACTAGACTGTAAGTCAAAACATATGAGCCATGAAGAAAGTAACTATAATCTGATATAGGAGGGAATTCAACAAGAAGATATAACAATTATAAATATATCTGTACCTACTGGCAGAGCTTCAAAATATATGAAGTAATTCCTGACAGATTTGAAGAGAGAAATAGATGGTTCTACATTAATGTTGATAGGATATCTAGAGAGAAGATAAATATGGAAATAGATGACAGAATCACATTATAAACCAAAAAGACCTAACATACATACATATATATATATATATATGTGTGTGTGTGTGTGTGTGTATATATATATATATATATGTAACACTCATAAATATCTATGCACCTAGCCAGGGTGTCCCAAAATAAATGAGGCAATCTCTGGCAAAATTGAAGGGAGAAATAGACATCTCTACAATAATAGTTGGAGACTTCAACATGTGATTCACATCATTTGATAGAAAAACTAGGTGGAAGATCAACAGGAAACAGAGACCTTGAACAATATGATAAACAAGCTAAACCTAACAGACCTATAATGAATATTGCTTCCTATTTCATTGGTTTATACATTCTTCGCAAGTTTTCATGAACCTTTCTTCTAGATTGATCCTTTGTTGGATCTATATATATATAAAGCAGGTCTCAATATATATATATGAAGTGTGAAATTATACAAAGCACCTTCTCAGATCATAATAGAATGAAATTGGAATTCAATAATAGAAGGAAAAGAGGAAATTTTGCAAATGTGTGGAGGCTAAACAATTCCAAAACAATCATTGGTTCAAGGAAAACATTATAAGTGAAATTAGTAAATATTTTGAGATGAATGAAAATAAGAACACATCTAATCAAAACTTATGTGATACAGAAAAGGCAGTGCTGAGAGGGAAATTTATATACCTAAATGATATTTTAAAAAGGAAGAAGGATCTAAATTCAAAGATCTAACTGAACAACTGGAGAAACTTGAAAAAGGACAGCAAACCAAACCCAAAGCAAACAGAAAGATAGCAATAATAAAGATTTTAGTATATACTAATGAAATTCAGGACAAAAAAAGAGAAAAATTAACAAAACCAAAATCTTGTTCTTTCATAAGAACAATACAATTGACCAAAAAGAAAAAAAAAAGAGAGTGAGAGAAAATACAAATACATAAATCAGAAATGAAAGGGGGGAAGTTATGACTGATACCACAGAAATAAAAAGGATCATATGAGGATATGAGAACTGTAGGCCAACAAAATAGACAACCTAGGTGAAATGGAAAAATTCCTATAAATGCACAAACAACCTACACTGAATATGGAAGAAATACAAAAGCTCAACAATCCAATCACATTCAAAGAGATTTAATCAGTCATCAAAGACCTCCCAGCAAAATATTCCAAGACCAGATGGCTTCACAGGTGACTTCTACCAAGCATTTTGAGAAGAATTAGTTTCAATCCTATCTGAACTCTTCCAAAAATTGAAGACGAGGGAAAATTACTCAAAACATTTTATGAACACATCATTTTAATACGAAAGCAAGATAAAAATAGTAAAAGAAAAAAAATTAGAGACCAATGTATCTAATTAACGAGGCACACAATTCTCAAGAAAATACTTAGAAATTGAATCCAACCACACATCAAAAAATTATACACCATGATCAAGTGGGTTTATTCCTGGTATGCAAGGGTCTTTCTACATAAGAAAATAAATTAACATAATGCACCATATTAATAAACTAAAGGAAAAATAACCACACCATTATCTCTATTGATGCAGACAAAGCATGCAATGAATTCCAGCATCTTTCTTGGAAAAAACACTTTGCAAGATAAATATTGAAGGAAAATTCTTCAATATGATAAAGAGCATATATGAAAAACCTAGAGCCAACATCATACTTAATGGAGGAAGTTTCAATTTTTCCCTCTAAGTCTGAGACAAGAGAAGGATGCCCACTGTCAACACTGTTATTCAATATTGTTCTAGAATTTCTAGCTAAAGCAATTAGACAATAAAAAGAAGAGGCATCCAAATAGGAAAAGAAGAAATAAAATTTTCACTAATCATAGATGAAATGATCCTATATTTAGAAAATTCCTAAATGTCTTTGACAAACATGCTTGAGGTAAAAATGTGTTCACAAAATGGCATGATACAAGAACAACATGCAAAATTCAGCAATGTTTCTGCATTACTTTTATTGAACAATCTGGGAAGGAAATCAGAAAAAAATCCATTTACAATAACAGCAAAAGGACTGAAATACATTTTTATTAAAATGAATCAATTTAACCAAAGTTGATCAGGACCTATACTCTGAAAACTACGAAACAATACTAAACGTAAGCATGAAGACCTAAGCAACTGAAAGACATTCCGCATTCGTGGATCAAAGGCTAAATATAGTGAATATGTCAATCCTACCCGAATGGTTTATAAATTCAATGCACTATCAATGAAAATTCCAACAGCCTACTTTCCAGAAAGATAAAAAGGCAATTACCAAAATTTCTGGAAGGGGAAATGCACCCAAATAGCCAAAGGCATCCTAAAAATTAAGAATGATGTGGGAAGGCATTCACTGCCTAATCCTCCAACAAAGCTACAGTAATCAAAACAGCATGGAATTGGCATAATAATAGACACATTGTTCAATGGAATCAAATTGATAGTTTAGAAATAGTCCCTTACCTCTGTGGTCAATTGATTTTGATAAGCATACCAAGTCCATTCTACTAGGACAGAACAGTCTTTTCAACAAATGGTGCTGGAAGAATTTGACATCCATAACCAAAAGAATGAAAGAGGACACATTCTTGCTGCCTATATAAAAACCAACCCAAAAAGGATAAAAAACCTAAACATAAAAAGCCAGACCATAAAACTCCTATAAGTTAATTCAGGGAAACATCTACAAGACCTTATAGTAGGTGGGGATCTCTTAAACCTCACACCCAAAGCACAAGCAACAAAATAAAAAATAGATAAATGAGATCTCCTCAAAATTAAACACTTCTACACTTCAAAAGATTTTGTGAAGAGGGTAAAAAGGCAGCCTACACAATGGGAGAAAATATTTGGAAATCATACATCTGACGACAGTATAATATCTATGATATATAAACATATCTTAAAACTCAACAATAAAAAGACAAATGACCTGAGTACAAAATGATAAAATACTTGAATAGATGCTTGTCCAAAGAAGAAATATAAATGATGAAAAGCACAAGAAAAAATGTTCAACATCACTAGCAACTAGAGAAATGAAAACCAAAACTATAATGAGATATCTTTTGACACCTATTAGAAAGGCCACTAATAAAAACACAGAAAGCTTCAAGTGTTGGAGAGGATGTGGAGAGATAGGAATGCTAATTCACTGTTCCTGGAAATGTAGAATGGTACAGCCACTGTGGAGCACTGTGGAGCATTGTCTTGCATTTCCTAAATAAGTTGAATATAGATTTGCCATGTGACCCCGAAATTCCACTACTAGGAATTCCACTACCCAGAAGAACTGAAAGCAGTTCAAACTGACCTCTGCACATCAATGTTCATAGGGACATTATTCACAATGGCCAAAAGTTGAAGACAATCCTGATGTCCATCAACCAGTGAATGGATAAACTGTGTTGTATACACATGATGGAACATTATTCAGCTTTAAGAAGAAATGAAATCATGAAGCATATGACAATATGGATAAACCTAGAGGATATTATATTGAGTGAAGCAAACCAGACAGGAAATTACAAATATTGTATGATTGTGCTGTTATGAACTAAATATATCATGTATACTCAGGGAGTTAATAACTAGAATATAAGTCACCAGAAAATAAACTGAGTTTAGAGATTAGGAAGCTGAGGGTTTGTCTGTGCAGAACAGGTAAAAAGTTGTTTGTTAATCTTTGGAAATGAATAGAAAAGTTTAAATCACTACATAGCATTTGAAACTAGCATTGCTATTATATGGTTATGACAGTGGTTGACAGGGAAAGTCTAAAATGATGTAACATGGGACTGTATAGCATAGGGAAAGCTCATGTGAACTATAAAATATGGGTAATAACCTATAAATAACTCAGTTTTTCTTTGAAACTGAGTGAATGTCTGTTAACATTATAAGATGCTAATATCAGGCAAAAAATTATGGTAAGTGAAATAAAGGAGATACAAAATAGTACATAATGTATGACTCCTTTTATATAAAATGAAATATAATGCAATTCATAAAGATGGAATTAAATTAGTGGTTGTATAGGACTGGGGAAGTATAGAGGGTTTGAGTCGTGACTGCTAAGGGGTGTGGAGTTTATCATTTTGGAATAATAAATTTGTTCTAAAATTTTTGTGGTGATGAATGTACAACTGTGATTATACTAAAAGCCATTGATTATACACTTTGGAAGGATTATATGGTATGTGAATATATCTCAATAAAACTTCTTTAAATTATGAAGGAGGATCCCTACATCACACTATACACCAAAATCAACTCAGAATGGATCATTGACCTCATTATAAGAGATAGAGGTATCAAACTCCTAGAAGAAAACCAGGGAAGCATCCTCAAGATATTATGTTATTCAATGGTTTCTTGGACTTTGCAAGATAAGCACAAGCAACAAAAGAAAAACATAAATAACATATGATCAGAATGAAAAACTTTTGTTCCTCAAAAGACTTTATCATAAAAGTAAATTGGCAATCTATATAAGGAAGAAAACATTTGGAAACAACATAAATGATAAAGGATTAATACTCATAATATATAAATAAATCCTTCAAATTAAGAACAAAATAATAACAAACCAATTATAAATGAGCCAAAGATATAATTCCTCCAAAAAATAAATTCAAATGGCCAAAAATTACATGAAAAGATGCTCAACATCATTAGCCACTGGGAAAATGCAAATCAAAATGACCAGTACTATTTCACACCGATTAGAATGGCTGCTATAAAATATTACAGAAAATAGCAAGAGTTGGAGAGGATGCAGAGAAATAGGAATACTCATTCATTTCCAGTGTCAGTATAAAATGTTGCAGCTGCTGTGGAAGAGGGTTGGCAGTTCCTTAGAAAGCCATGTATAAAATTGCCATATGACCTGGCAATCCCATTACGAGTTACATACCCCAAAGAACTGAAAGTAGGGATTCAAACAGATATTTGCGCACTGATATTCATAGTGGCATTATTCACAATTTTCAAAGGAAGGAAGCAAAGCCAGTGTCCATCTACCGATGAGTGACTAAGAAAATGTGATATAACATATAATGGAATGTTATTCAGCCATATAAAAGGAATGAATTCTGATTCATGCCACAGCATGGATGAAACTGAAGACATCAAATTGAGGGATATAAACCAGACACAAAAGGGCAAATAATGTATGATCTCATGGTTCTGAAATATTTCAAATAAGTAAACTCATTGAGTCAGAATCTAGAATAAAGAGTAACAAGGCAATGGATGGGATTAGGGAATGGGAAGTTAAGGCTTAAAATGTGCAGGATTCTTATTTGGACTGATAGTAATATTTTGGTAATAGATGTTGGTGATGGTAGCAATATATTGTGAACACAATTATCAGAACTGAAATATATATCTGAATATAATTAAAGGGGGAAATAAATGTTAGATTATATATATTGTAAAATAATAATTTTAAAAATCCATGAAATACATTGCCAAAACAATGAAATCTAAGTTAAACCATAAACTTTAATTAATAGTACATTTATAAAAATGTGCTATCATCAGTTGTTACAAATGTTCCACACACATGCTCGCTGTTCATTACGAAGTGTTATATATAGAAACCTGCATTTTATGCAGATTATTTAAATCCACAACTTCTCTTGTAAAGAAAAAATGGCCCCAATGAGGTGAAGTAATGCATGTATGCTATTGTATGTTTTACTTTAATAATATACACGAAGTGATATAATATCAAAAGAATGTACATTGAGAAGTTAAAAATGTATAACACACATGAAACAACAACCAAAATTAGAAAATAAGTAATTATTGCTAATAATCCAACAAATCAGCTAAAATGAACTTATTAAAACCAAATGAAGACTGAAAGTGTGAATAAAAAAAGAATCAATGATAAATAAATAGCAATATGACATAATTAAACGTAAACATATAAATAAATATAATTATTTTAAATAATTATAAACATATAACCAAATATAATTATTTTAAATAACCAAACACCACATTCAAAATATTGAGCTTCTATTGTATAATTAAAAAGCATGAGACAACTCTATGCTATGTTCAAGAGATGCATTTTAAATGTAAAGACACAAATAGGTTAAAAGTAAAAAAGATGAAGATATACAGGCTAACATGAATTTTAAAAAGCTAGAGTGGTTATATTAATAACAGAAATAGTAGCATTCTGAGCAAAAACTCTTCTCATGAATTTAGACATTTCATAGTAATAAAGAAGTCAATTACCCAAGCAGGTATAAAATTCATAAATATTTATTTATCCAATAACAGATTTTAAAACATGAAACACACTAATAGAACTTCAAGGTGAAACAGACCTATGAACATTTATAGTCACTGTTTTCGATAATCCCTCCTCTTTACTAATTCTTGAAGTTAGAGTGCATTTTATGTATGGTTACAGTCTCTTGTACTACACGGAGACTTTTGTTATGTATTTCTAATAGAACATGTTCTATTTTGGTAAATATTCAATACCTATATGCAAAGAATTTATTAACTGCAGATGCAGTGTATAGAGTGATCTACTAAAGGCAGTTAGGTAAGTTGTTAAATAGTGTTGCTGCTCAAATCTGTCTCTCCTTATGTTTTACCTGTTCTATCAGTTTCTATGATAATTAAACTCTTTTATTATGGTATTTTTACATTTCTTCTTTCAGTTCCTTTTTTTTTTTCTATTTAAATGTGATGTTAAATTCTTATGTGTTTACAATTGCTATGTCAGGTTATTTAAGTAGATATTTTATTCAAATTTATATACCATAAATTTAATGATGACCATTTGCATTAGGGCACTGGTCTCCAAATTGTAGTGTGCACATCCAAAATATCAGTGTTGGTGAGGGAAAAATATAAGTACTTTCCTTATTTAATTTTTACATCATTTTAAAAAACTGTATTATTTTTTACACATTACAGCTATAACATGAATTTACAATATTACAGATGTGATAATGTATAAATGTAAATGAGGTAATATACTCAGTATGATTTTATTATATATACTATGTAATATAAATGATTTTTGAGAGGAAAATAATTTGAAAGGTATTAAAAAGCATGTTATGTACCATATTAATGCCCTATCAAATAAAATCTTATAAGAAACAGAAGTAACAATAACAGAAGAACTGTATATAATTAATAATTGTTTCTTCAACATTCTGATCAAAGTTGAATATTGATAAATTTTACTATTCTTCAAATTTGTATGTTTTGAAAATTATTTATTCCATATATAAAATATTTTATTCATTCACTAGGGAGAGCTATGCCTCAATTAAACATTAATTTATGGATTATGGGTCCTCACATACGAGAAACCAATCAGAAACTCTAATATATATTTTCATAATTTTTATGTTCTTAATATATTGAAAGAATGAATTAGAAACATTATACATGAAATTTGAAAATAATTACCTAATTTTTGTCTTCTAGTCTTGGAGAATGGAATACTTGCCACCAAAGGATCTTAATCCCAAATATGTGAACATACAGTGATTTGCATTTTGTAAATAGCATTTGTTTGCTTTGCTTAAATTTATTACATTTACAATTTATCCTTCTTCATTATGACAAACAGGATGAGGCATCATTACTCTTAACTACCAAATACAACTTCCTCAGATGCTAATTTGTGCCTCAAAAAAATCAATTTAAATGATATTATTACTAAGTTACAGATGTTATTATTTACAATTTTATGAAGAGTTTAAATAAATGCCTGAATGAATCATTCTCTCTGTGTTATAATTGCACGCAAAAACCAGGAAGAGAGAATAAATATTTCATTTATTCTAGGTCTCTACAGTTTCAGATAAGAATAACTGGAAAGGGACAATTTAGCAAAAACTGAGTCTTTAGCAGTGATGTTTCAGGAATCAGAGGATGTGTTTTTTGGGGAGGAAAAATCTTAAAAGAAAACTTGGGTTATTTCTCTTCTTACACATAATATTATAACCGTCCCTGAGATATCAATCCAGGTATCTCAAAGTTGGAAGTATGCAAGAAAATTATTTTTGGAAGATTTTCAGCTTACCTCATCAAGGTTAAACTGTAAATGTTGAATAATTTTCCAATTATTTTCCTGAAAATAGATTTCTGCTAAAAATTCCTCTTACAGCCTGTTTTATCTGCTTATTTCTAAGACTATAGATAATAGAGTTCAAGAAAGGAGGGAGGATTGAGTAGAACAGGGAAATAATCATGTCCTGAATTGTGGGACAGTTGGTGGTTGGCTTCATATGCACAGCAGCGCCTGAACTGAGGAAAACAGACACCATGAGTGTGTGAGGAACACGGGTAGAAAAGGCCTTTCCTCTCTCTCTTGTGGAAGGAAACTTAAGCACAGTAGAAAATATGAAAATGTAAGACATGAAAATGGAGGCAAAGGAGTCACCACCAACTAGTACTGCAGAGATAAAAAATACAACTTGATTGCTAAAGGTGTCAGAGCAGGAGAACCTCAATAGAGAAGGGATGTCACAGAATTGACGGACAACATTGGACTGACAAAAGGAAAGCCAGAAAGTGTTGCCAGTGTGCACACCTGAATAGATTAAACCAATAAATATGGAGGCTGATGTCATCTGCATACAGATGCAAGGGTTCATGATTACAGGTAACAGAGACGCTCACAGATGGCTACATAGCAATCCTGGGCCATGGCAGTGAGGAGCAGCAACTCAGCAGAAGCAAAGGAAAACATGAAGAATATCTGAGCTGCACATCCAACCATGGATATCATCTGGTTGTCAAGCAGGGAGATGATATATGACTTGGGTGTAGTCACAGAAATGTAACACATGTCAAAGAATGACAGAATACTAAGAAAGAAATACATAGGAGTATGAAGACTGTGGCTGAGGGTGGTTACTGTGACAATGAGAAGATTTCCCAACAGGGTTCCCAAGCACATCAGTAGGAATAGCATGGTGTGGAAGACTCTGAGCTCCCACACATCAGAAAATTATGAAGACAGGAATTCAGTCACCATGGTATACTTTGGCAACTAGGTAATTTGCTTTGGACATGAAGAGACCTAGGCAAATAATCTCTTAAGAACATGTGAATTAACATGAGCAAAGAAATAAGAATTAGTTCATTTTTGAACTCTCATTTATCCATTATTATCCACCTTATTGATAATGATTAGTTGGAAGTAACATAAAATTGCCTCATTCTCCTTTAGTCTCCCTAATTGTTTAACTGAATTCCATAGAAGGGATAGCAATTACATGAAATGCTTAAGAGTTTCTACACATGTTTGTATAATATTCTACCAGTTGTTAATGCAAAAATGAGTATATTTCAAGTCATGACTCCCTGGAATGTTAATGGTGTAAGTATGTATAAAATCTACCATCCTGATGTATTACACATATTCTACAAATGATAATAGTCACATTGTTATAAGGCCAAACAAAATCTGAATGAAGATAAGAGACTTCCCTTTTCATTTAACCCACAGAACACTCTTTATTCAGTTTTTTTTTTAACTTTATTTTTAAGGAATTTTAGATTACAGAAAAGTTACATGAAAAATATAGGGATTCCCATATACCCCACCCATTTCTCCTCTCATATTTTCCCCTATTAATAACATTTTTCATTAGTGTAGTAAATTTCTTACAATTGAAGTACAAATATTGAAGCATTGCTACTAACTATGGTCTCTAGTTTACATTATGGTTTACATTTTGCACTTAATAATTTTATGTTTTGACAAAATATATAACGGTCCATAAACTTCAAAGCAATATACAGACCGTTTTAATCTGTTATTCACCAGCTGCTTTCTAGTTTGAGTTTCCTTGTGGAAGTGTAGCACAGTTGAAATTTCATTGCCTTTAGGGGAAAATATGTTTTGCATCCTGAATCAGATATTTACTTGCTTTGTAGCTCTGGAGAACCTCTCAAATATTTTTGAACTTCAAATTCATTATCTCTAAAATTTTTAATACTACCTACATCAGGGATTTAACATTTATAAAGCATTTCAAAGAGGGGCGATACTCAAAATTTTAGATATATTAAGGAAAAATAAATAAAATTTGCAAATCTCTGATAAAAAGATTAAGCTGATAATCCCTTCAGCATCAGCCTTCTTTCCTTCATAAGTCCAAAATACTATTGTATTGAACAAGCAAACATAAAATGTAAAATGAAAATCCAGCATTTTGCGTTTGCTAATGGCATTTTCTATTAAACAAATGTGACATATTATAAAATGTTTTGCACTGATTTAAATAGAGGAGAGGTTATAAACCTAAGGTATTTTATTTACCTGCAGACTGGAAGGAGCCGTAGGGATATCCATCACAATAAGTTTATCCCGTGTGACTAGATTGTTGCATGGATGCTGTGGTCCTGCAAGTTGTAAAGACAAATAATTCATTTCCTTTTTTGGAAAGACTCAAATGAACAGGAAGAACAGGATGATATATTTTGCTCATTAATATATTTGCATACTTATTCATCCATACATCCATGCTATGGTTAATTTAATTATAATTAATTTAACCTTTTAGAATACTTTGGAGTGAATTATAAGCAGGCAGAAGTCTGGAGGGTATAAAATTCAACCACAAACAAATGCTTAAATTCCTTTAACCTGATATAACTGAGATTTTAAGGCAATGAATGAAAAATGAATGAAAAAAGAGGTTGACCTCATGTGTGATTGCCAACTATATTTTCTATTCAATACCATTTATAGTATCTCAAAAGCAGTGGGCAATAAAGGTGAGCTATGAGGGTCATTCATGTAGTAACTTGAAGAGGAGGGGAAAATAATAACAACAAATACTCACAATTTAACACTGTCTTTTCTTCAACTAGTTAGGCAAGTCAGGATTTCTGAAAAAGGTCCAATAGCCATTTCAATTGCAGGTGAGGAAGAGTGGGCCTATTTACTTGAGATGATTGAGGTCTTGACAGGAATCATTCACTTTTATAATAGGAGACTCCCTGTACACTTTATTTAAAAATGACACAGTTGGAATTTTAAAAAGCCCCTAGGAACACAGCCATTGGAATAAATATTAACCAGTGTCCAGGTGTAACTTCAAGGTGATAATTAGATCTAGGTGGTGAAGGGATGTGACCCATGTAGAATCAGTCCATGAAAAAACTTTTGTAATTAAGAAATATAAATATGTTTGTGCCTGCAAGAGTCTAAGATTAAGGGGAAAGTAATTTAAACTTTGACTGACTAATACAGCATCTAAACTGGTTTGTTTTGTTTTCTTTTTTTTTACATTATTATCTCCATTAATGGTTTTATTAAATAAATTCAGAATTTTAACGAAATTAAGTTTTCAGTTGTTTTTTTCATTAAGAAATTTATTGAAGTGTATCATTCATACATGAACAAATTTAAGCAATAAGCATATGGTAAAAGATGTGAACTTACAAAACAAACATGCATAACATCATAGAGGGCTCCCATATATCACCCAACCACTAACACGCTGCATCACTGTGAAACACTTGTAACAATTTATGAAAAAACATCATCAATGTATCACTACTAACTTCAACCCATGCATTTAACTTGGTGCATCTTTCCCCCAACTCGTCCCACCATTGTTTTTTGTTCATAAACCATACAATTTACCCAAAGTTTGCAATCAATAGCATTTGGTATAATTGGAGTTGTGCATTCATATCACTTCAATCAATGTTAGAGCATTTTCATCGGTCCACGAATAAGAGAAAAAACAACAAAAATAAACCACTATCATACACACATGTTAGCATTACAAAATAAAGATTTCTTTATATGATATGAATGTGCTTTCACCATTTCTATTAATTTCTAGGCATTTAGAAACAACTTTTTACCAATTCTTCACAGATTAAATTTCAGCTTTCCATTTCCTAACCACATTCTATTATCTGGTGACATATATTATAACTATTAACTCCAAGAGTTTGCTCATTATATTTAGTTCATAATAGTGAAATCATTGAAAATTTGTCCTTCTGTGCCTGGCCTGTTTCGCTCAACATAATGTCCTCCAGGTTCATGCATATTTTCATATGCTTCACAACTTCATTTGTTCTTACAACAGAATAATATTCCAGTATGAGTATATACCACAGTTCGCTTATCCATTTGTCAGTTGATGGAGACCTGTGTTGATTCCATCTTTTGGCAATTGTGAATAGTGTTGCTATAAAGACCTGTGTGCAGATATCTGCTCATGTCCCTGCTCTCAGTTCTTCTGGGTATATACATAGTAGTGTTATTGCCAGGTCAAATGGCAGATTTATATCTAATTTTCTTAGGAAATGCCTAAAAGATATACACAGTGACTACAATTCTACATTCCACAAACAGGATATAAGAATTCCTGTCTCTCCATATCCTTTCCAAAACTTGTAGTTTTCTGTATTCTTTAAATATATATCCATATAGTAGCCATTCTAGTAGGTGTGAAAAGATATCTTGTAATTTTGATTTGCAATTCCCTAATAGCCAATGATGTTGCCTTTTTTTTTCTTTTTTTTTCACCATTTGTATTTCTACTTTAAAAAATATCTATTCAGGTATTTTGCCCATTTTTTAGCCAGATCATTTGTCTTCTTATTGTTGAGTTGTAGAATCTCTTTATATATCAGGGATATTAGACCCTATAACAGATGTGTGATTTCCAAATATTTTCTCCTAGAGAGTGGGCTGCCTTTTCCCTCTCTGCAAAAGGTCCCTTGAGGTGCAGAAGTGTCTTATTATTATGACATCCCATATGTCTCTTTTTTCTTTTGTTGCTAGTGCTTTGAGTGTAAAGTTTAAGAGACCACTACCTACTAAAATGTCTTGTCGATGTTCCCCTACATTGTCTTCTTGGAGTTTAATGGTTCTGTTTTTATGTTTAGGTTTTGATACATTTTCAGTTGAATTTTATATAAGGAGCAAGAAAGGGTCCTCTTTTATTCTTTTGTTTATGGATGTCCAGTTTTCCAGGTGTCATGTGTTAGAGTGTTCAATCCTAGTAAAATGGACTTAGTAGTTTTATCAAAAGTTAGTTGACCTTAGAGGTGAAGGTATATCTCTGAATTCCATTCCATTCATCAATGTGTCTATCTCTATGCTAATATGATGCTATTTTGACCACTTTTACTTTGTAATACACTCCAAGATCAGGAAGTGTGAGTCTTCCAACATTGCTCTTCTTTAATGATGATAGTGAACATCCTTGTCTTGTTCCTGATCTTAGAGGGAAAGCTACAAACCTCTTCCTATTGAGGATGATGTTGACTGTGAAATTTTAAAATATCCCCTTTATTATGTAGAAGAATATCCCTCTGTACCTATATTTCATAGTGTTTTTATTAAGAAAGGATGCTGGAATTTGTCAAAATCCTTTTTTGCATTGATAGAGATGATCATGTGCTTTGTTCTCTTTGATTTGTTAATGTTGTGCATTATGTTAAATGATTTTCTTATGTTGAACCACCTTTGCATGCTGGGAATAAATTACACTTGGTCATGGTGTATAATTCTTTTGATATGCTGTTGGATTATATTTGCAAGTATTTTTTTGAGAAATTTTCATCTATATTCATTAGATAGATTGGTCTGTAATTTTCCTTTCCTGTAGTATCCTTATCTGGCTTTGTTATTAGGGGGATGTTGGCTTTATAAAATGTGTTGGGTAATAGCCCTTCTTTTACAAGTTTTGTAATGGCTTACACAAGATAAGTATTAATTCTTCTTGAAATGTGTGGTGGAATTTACCACACATTTACTGTCAAGTAAGTAGTTATAATAGCTAATTTTTCTTTAGGTTTATACATGTCATATTTTGTTTTTATTTCCCTTTTTATCTTTTTAGGTATTCTTATTAATAATCTCCTTTCAACACTCTTTTCCAACCATTTCCAACCTTCTCTCTCCTGTTTTTTATTCCCTTCAACCTGCATCACTCGCTTTAGCATTTCCTGAAGGACAGCTTTCTTTTCACAACCTCTTTGTTTCCATTTATCTGTGAATATTTTGAACACCCCCCTTTTTGAATCCCATAATTGCTACATACAAAAGTTTTGGCTGGTAGGTTTTCTTTCTTTTGGCACCTTAACTATGTCATCCCACTGTTTACTCACTTCCATGGTTTCGGAAGTGAACTTCCTGGTATGTGATGGATCTCTTTTTTCTTGCTGCTTTCAGTGTTCTCTCTTTGTCTTATGCCTTTGTCAATTGCTAAGTTTATGTGTTGGGTAAGCCTGCTAGTATTTACTGGAAGGCACTGTTCTTTCTGGACATGTACATCCATGTCTGCCAAAAGTGTCAGGATATATTAAACCATTAATTCCTCCAAAACTCCTTCATCCCTTTCCCTGCTCTTCTCCCTCTTGGGTGCCCATAATGTGTATGTTTGTGTATTTTGTGTTTTCATTCTATTACCTGAGTCCCTGCTGAATTTCTTCTACCTTATCTCTGGTCTATCTGTGAGATTTTAGATATGTTGTCTTTGATGTCACTAATGATTTCCTCTGCTGTTCAAATCTTCTGTCATGTTATTCCAGCAGTTTTTTATTACTTGCATTGTGCCATTTATCACTGTATTTGTCAGCCAAATGGTTGCTGATGCAAAGTACCAGAAATCTGTTGGCTTTTATAAAGGATATTTATTTGGAGTAAGAGCTTACATTTACAAGGCCCCAAAGAGTACAACTCAAGGTACATAAGAGGTACATTCTCACTAAAGTCAGCTGCTATGTGTTGAAGCAAGATTTTGGATGACCTCTGCCTCGTATCTCCTCCCTTCTTCATCTTAAGGCTCTTGGTCTCAGCTGCTTCTGATACTGTAGTTTGGCATAAGGTTTGTTTCATACCAGAACTTCCCAGCTGCTCAGATCTTCTATTCTTTTCAACTGCAAACAATCAGGGGATGACTTATCTCTCCCCATACTCCAACATCAAGCATACATCTAACTTCTCTCCCTTTTCTACTTCCATGTGTGTGGAGCTCTTTCTCTTATTGTGTGTTGTCTTGAGTGATTGTCCATTTATATCAGCCAACCATGGGGGTGGGGATTCAAGCGAAATCATGCCTCA
>JAQZBX010063691.1:0-16636 GCA_029593785.1 Cabassous unicinctus | reverse complement strand
AGAAGAGGCCAGGAAGGATTCTCCTCTACAGGCCGACACCTTGATTTTGGATGTCTGGCCTCCAGAACTATGAGAGAATACGTTTCTGTTGTTTCAAGCCACCCAGGCTGTGCCACTCGGTTACGACAGCCCAAAGCACCCTGGTTAGCCTCCAGCATCCTCATCACTTCCAAAAGACTGGCCTCTCCCTCCTGCTTCTGAAGCAGTGTGCCCCAAGACTCGAGCCTCAGCACTCTGCCCCACTTCCTAAATACTCTGCCCCCCAGTGTCTCAACCTCCTGGCTTCAACTAGGGTCTTGGGGTTTCAACTTCATTGTTTATTGAACTGGACTGAATCGCCCTGGTGGGAATCGCAACCAATTTTCTATCTCTGGCTTCCTTATTGGGGACTTTAAACAGCCTATTGCGTGCCAGGTCCCAAGCTAGGCAGGGTCTGGGCCACAGAGTTGGATAAACAAAATGACTGAGAGGCAACTTCAGGAGTTCACATCCCGATGTTTACCTCTGAAAGAAGCTGGGTGGCTGAGAGGCATGTTCTCTATTGGGCTAAGGAGACCAAGATGGTGTTTATTTAAAAAAAATGAAAAATAAAACAAAGAAGAGCTGACTCCTAGATGGCTGAAAGGCCGAATTCATGAAATACTCTTTATGAGTGCCTACAGTCTGCCAGGTGCTCTGGGCTACAGTGGCGAGCACACCTGGCGATGCCCTGTGGGGTTTGCGTCCGAGTGGGAGGGGTCTTAAAATAAGCCACAGGCTCATTCCTCAATCATATGGTATGTCTGACTGCGACTGTGGCTATATTTGAAAAGGAGAGCCTTAAGGGGGCGGGGCGGGGGCACAGGAACCCCCCAGTGGGTAGGGTTTGAGTTTTAAATAGGGCGCTCAGGATGGGATTCACTGAGAAGATGATATGTGAGCAAAGGAGGTGGGGGAGTGGGCGGTGAGAGGACAGCCCTCACATACGAGCAGGAGGAGCCCAGCGCTTTCCTGAGGCTGAATCTCTGAAGTCTCTCCAAACTGAAGTTGGGAAAAAATGACAACAAAGCATGGAACCAGATGACTGAAAATAGGACGTGCCTCGTCCTTCTCGCTGCACTGACCACCAGCTCACTCTGTAGTCGGATGATACAGTTGGTGCCATGCTCAGCCCTGGTGTGCAGATTGTTAAAGTGTTTGTTTTTAAAGGCTCAGGACTTTTTTCTTATATCCTCTCCCCCTCGGCCACCAGTTCAGCACTCAGGAAACTGAGCCTCCAAATTAGAGCTGCCACTGTGGAATGTGAGGAGAGAGGACGCGACAAGCATTTACTTAGTGATGGATCAAACCAAAACCGAAACAAGTCCATGTCATGACCCTTCCTTAATCCTGAGCTTCCATGCTCTGAGGTGTCGCTGAAAACTCAGTGGTTTTCCAGTGAGGTCCCTTCATAATTGAACTTCCACTTCCCATGGACAGCTTCACTGTGAAAGCACTGGACGGATCAGCCACCCCAAACGTGGTCACCAGGCACCGAGTGACACTTGACCTTCAGGGTGCAGCTGTTAATGGGGAAGCTGGTCTTTGGTGAGCGTCGGCAAGGGATGCGACATGCCGATTAGTGTCAGAGAAACCTAGAGAGGCAGGAGCACTTCTAGTACATTAAGAGCTGATCGTGATAGCTCTGACAGAGTCTCCACTTACTCTCTCGACTTCTCCATTTTGGAGGCTGAGGGTCGTTAGGGGGAGCCGGGAAGAGAGCGCTGGGCAGTATGGTCTCTGCTATGTGGCTGTTCTCTGAGGTCAAGTGTATTCCAGCAGAATGATAATGCGTTCACGCACTTTCACATAAAAATAAATTCAGTGGTGTAGAGTTGGAACAGTGTTATTTTCCAACATGAGATAGGGATGGCATGTTAAAGGCAGTAATTCCTTCTTCATTAAGCTTTGCAATGGATTCAAATCTCAAATGCCCATGATGGCAAGACCTAAGTTAGTTTGAGACTTCTTCTGTAAAGGCCCAGGTAGTAAATATTTTAGGCTTTGTGGGCCAGGTGTGGTTTCTGTCACATCTTTTTCTTTTTAAAAGAGCCCTTTACAGATGTTAAAAAGTATACTTAGCAGAAGGGCTGCGGATTTGTCACATGGGCTATAGTTTGCTGACCTCTAGATGAAAGAATATGAGTCATTGGGCATCCAGGGCCAGCCTAAAGGGGGCAGTCACTTAGCTCCAGCTGTTGGCTGCCAAAGGGACCTCAAGAGGAGCTCAAAGTTTAGATTTTGAGATGAAATTTCCAGATTTAACGAAAATGGCACCAATTCCAAAAGACTTGCAAAATACTAGGCAGACCGCAGCAAAACTGTGGGCTGGGCCATGCTCCATTTGGAATAGGGACTGGGTTCTGGAATCTCAGGCTGTAGGCTCAGAGCTCTGACGGGCGGGAGTTGCTGTTCCTCCTTCCGATTTCCGGCCCTACCCTTTCCCTTTCTCTAATTTTCCTTCTTTATGAAGCCCTTCAACATCTTAGTGTGGGTGTAATCCACTATATTTTGCATTGCACACATGCAAACACGTACACACAGAGCTCGTTATTGCAACCATTGTAAAGATACTGTTGTAAAATCAATAGGTCTATGGCTTCTAGAAGCTTCCACTGGAATATTCTCACTGCTTGAAAGGTGATCTTTCTGTTTTGGGGAGAGGGGGCAGTAAGTCTGGAAAAAGACCATCTCCTAAAAGACGTGCTTTGGGGTCTCCGTGACAGGAAGGGGCAGTAGCCGTCCACGGCCTCTGCTGGCGACTCTCATTAGGGCATCTTTGGTCAGGGTAGCTGCAGTGTGGACCACAGGAGCCACCCACGGGAAAACGGCTTTTTTATTTCAGTCACGCAAACTATGCATCCAGCAAAGACAGATTCTGTTTCTTAACTGGACTGTGCTCGACCCCGCTGCTTTCCTTCGGCTTGTCCGAACGTGAAAGGAGAGAAGCTATGTGGGGCTGCCCTTGGCCAGCACCCGTGTAAAATCCTACAGGCCCCCCAGGGAGCCAGGGGGCGGCTTCTGCTTCTGCATCTGTCTGTGGATACGCTGGGCTGCTGCCCTGTAGCTTCTGCAGCGCCTGCTCACCTGGCCTCCTGGCTGGGGACACAAATGCTGCCATGGCAACGGCTCTGGCCGCGGAAGTCATAGAGGAAACGAAATGAAAAGCAACAGCAGCAGCACCGATCATGGCTACCAGGGAAGCACAGCCAGGAAAAATGCAGTTACCCTGAGAAGGACGTCAAGATGGGGCAGGTTGGGAAAGGGGTCAAAAGGAAAGGACGAGCTTGCGTCCTGAGTGGGAGATTACACTGTGGGTAGAAGGATGGGGGCTGCTTATTCTTCCTTCATATCCAATGCAATGCAATTCCAGGAAGCTAGAGGGTTATTTAAAAAAACATTTAAATAAGGCTCCATTTTTCTTACAGAAGCTTTTTCATGCAAAATACCAGTAGAGCTCGGAATTTCTTTCAATTATCAAATACCTTTGAGGAAAGGAGGAGAAAGGGAGCATGTTGTCCATTTTACAGGTGAGAAGTGATGCAAAGAACATCCAGGTACCACAGATGGGCTCACCCTAAGGCACTGAAGCTTTATGCCCTACTGTCACCCACCTTGGAATATAATTTTCAAGAATTGATGTGGCCCATTGTTGAGAAACGGGCACTCCTCTGCATTTCAGGGAGAACTGTAAATTTTAATATATTTCCTCAGGGGCAGTATTAGCTCTACATATATCAAAAGACTTAACATTTTGCATTTTCTCTGATTCAGCGATGCTACTTCTTGGAGTTTAACGTGAGAAAATAGTCTTGGAAATGCCAAAGAATGTGCCACTAGGCTGTCCATTACAGTGGTGTTTATAATAATGGAAAATTGAGAGCATTGCTTTGTTTTACAATATGGGATTTGTGAAATAAATGGTAGAAGATGTCATTACAAATGGTAGCAAAGCACTCTTAAGAGATACCCCTGGAGCACTAAAGTGAGGGGGAGAGATAAGCTGGTGGTTCGGCAGGACGGATGTCCAGGGCAACTCCAAAGCAAAGTTAAACAAATCTGCAGTTAATGCTCAGCCACCTGGGGATCATGATCGCGGTCACCTTGGTGACGGAGAAATAGGGACCTGAGACTGTGGCCTCCTAGTTTCACCGCAGAAGGTAGTGGCTGGTTAGCTCCCAAGGTGGGCAGGAAAAGAGAAGCCAGGATTTTAGGATGGACATTCCCCCATCCCCCCAAGAGATGAGCCAAGCCTGATCCTGACTTTTCTTTCTTAGAAATTTCCCAGGGCAGCTTGCATCCCCTCCTGCCAGGAGGTGGCTTGACAATCAGCATTCATTAGACACCATCTACTCGCCAGTACCCTAACACACTGGTTGACTTCACTTCCGATAACCATGAGTGACCACGGCATCAAAGGCGGTGTGTGCGTGGGTGCACACGCATGTGGGCATAAGTGTTGGAACAGGTTGCAAGAATGATTTAGTAGATTCTACCCAAATAGTCATGGGTTGGCCCTAGGGGGTAGGATATGGGAGCTGTTTTGCATTCCTCAATATGGCTTTCTGTATCTTCTAAATTTCCACACTGAATGTGAATTACTTTGTAATAGGAAAAAGAGCAATAAAGTTTATTATAAGAATATTGACATTTCTATTCAATGAAATAATCAGTACCACCCCCCACCCACCCCACTTTCCAGGCAGAGACTGCTCTTGCCTCTTCCTGGTCAGGTATTTTGCCCCCCACCCGACTTCACAGGGTCGTAGGCAGGAAACGGGCTCACGGTTCCCTGCCAACGTGCAGACCCTGCATCCAAACACAGGCATTGCAGAAGAACCCCGGCTCTTTTAATCTCACTAGATCGCTAGTCCCACATGACTTTCTTTTAAGTCCTGGGTATGGGGACCTTGAACTAAATCCTATTTGAAGAGCAGTGCCTTCCAGGTAGGAGGCCGAACGCCGTCCGCGTTCTTTACAGGGCTCGGAACTCCGGAGGGCAGTCATCAAAGACCCCCGCCGGCGCGAGCCAAGGCCCGGCCCCGCGTTCAAGCGCCCGCGCGCGGCGAGTGAGCGTGGCCGGCCAGAGCCACCCCACGCGCGCAGGCGTACCTGCCTCGTCCGCCGTGACGGTGAGCTCGTTGCTGGGCCCGCTCCTGCCGATCCGGTTCTTGGCGCACATGCGGATGCTGTAGGTGGAGGAAGGGTGGATATCAATGATGGTGGCCGAGTTCAGCTGAGGGGAAACGTCTTTGGTTCTCTGAGCAGAATCCCAGGAGTCTTTTGGGTTTTGTTTTTCAAAAAAGAAGAGATAGAGATGTGAGTTTTTTTCCTCTGCCTTTGTAAGTTCACAACTGGAATTTTTTTAAAAAAGAAAGAAGGCTAGAAAGAAAAAATACAACTCAAATTGAATTCTTAATGCAGTGGTCTTAGTTATGTGGCAGAGCTGGCCATCGGAGGGGACGGGACATCACACAGTGTCCGCGCTGTGGGAACAAAGGGCTGCAAACGAGCTGAGCTGAGGGAGGGGCATCTGCCGACCCACAGAGCTGGTCGGCTGCTGTGCTCATGGAGGAAAAACACAGCAGTAGAAGCTCATGCCGGTGAGTGGAAGGCAGCTGCTTCTAAGCACTCATTGTACAACACAGTAAACTGAATCATGGTTTGGATATCCCACACACCTACCAAAAAGTAATCTCTGATTCTAAAAGGTATTTGAAAATCAACAAAACCTCTGGTCACGTCAGATCCTTTCTTCCCCAAAACAAGAGTCGTAAAAATAAGTTATTCACACACAAACTAATCTCAGTCTCTCATGTAAACACTACTTAGCAAATATAGTTCTCCATTTTAAATTTTGAAATCATATAGTTTCAAATCCTTTGGTGGAAGAAATATTTTTCAACCACAGGCAGTTTTTTATCAACAGCACTTTAATTTTACCTAGTATGAAGAGCTATCATTGCATCCGCGACAATTTGTACCTCGTGACTTTAGGGCTTCAACCGAGAATGAGAATATCAGCAAAGGGCTCTTATTTCTCAAAGAGTCTGGGCAGTTGCTGATAGAGGGCTGGTGGTCAGGAGGTGGCACAGGTTAGGGAAAAACAAAGAGGCCCGTGAGAAAGTGGGCAGAGACAAAGCTCCCAGGGTCCCCAGAGTCCTTGTCCGTGGTGCTCAAGACACTTACGAGGGTTTTGTGGACATTCTGTATTCTCTGCTGGATTCTAAGCCCTAAGAGGGAAAGGACCATGCCCTCCTTCTTTAATGTCACATCTCCAGCACTAGACAAATAATAAACGCGTGTTTAACAGTTGAATAAATATGGCAAATACACTGACCTCTGAGTCCTGAGAATGGTCCTACTCCCCTCTCTACCCTGTGATGGATGGAATTATATACCCTCAAAAGGACATATTCTTACTTTTAATCAGTGCTCCAGTGGTGTGAAACCGTTTGTAAATATCATCCGTGACTATGTTACGGTGAGTCGGGGTGGGGGAAACTCACTTTTGAGTAGGGTCTCCTAAGTCCCATTTGGGTATGGCCCAAATGAATCAGGTTGGGCCTTATGGAAAGAAAGCCACGGAAAGAGAAGCCAAAAGCTGGAAGCCAGCAGAAGCCGGAAGTAAGCTGGAAGAGCAGACACAGGAGGGAGAAACTGGCATGTGATGGGAGGCACAGATGCAAGCATAGGGACCTCAAGGATTACAGCAAACCAGCACCAGAACACTGCAGACTTCAAGGAAAAACAATCGCCTTGCCAATGCCTTGAACTTGGACGTCTCGTCTCCGAAACCATGAGCCAATAAATTCTTGTTGTTTCAGTCAACCCATTGTGTGCATTCATCACGCAGCCTAGCCAACAAAAACACACCCCTGATAATAAGTCTGGAAGTTTAGGGGATTGCTTTGCTGGAGGTAACCATAAATGCAGGACAATTCTGGCACTTTTAGAAAAAGATATATGGTTCAAAAGCATAATGGAAACTGACAATTTAATATTCCTGTTAAGAGTAGGAATGTTTGAGTTGAGAAGATTGAAGGAGGAAGAACATGAAGCAGAAAAAGAAGATGCTGAGAAAAACAAGATTAAAGGGAAGAAAGTGCTTTAACAAAGGACAAAAGAGGGGAGGAAATTTTGTACAATGGAATGACATAAATGTGAGCCTTGTCTAACAAAGAGAAAGCCAGGGCTTCTGGAGAAGTTTTGGACAGCAAGGAGGAACCCCAGGTGCTGTAGATACAGAGAAATGTGCTAACTAACCCCAGAAGGAGGAAGAAACTTACAGCACTTCTGATGACCGCCCAGGGCCCTAGGGAAGTTTCTGGAACTGACAGGGCCAGTGAAGACCTGTGCCATGTTTACTGAGGGCCTGAAGAGGCATGCTGACGTCTACTGGCTGCCTCCTCCTTTTGCCAAGTCAAGTGAGTATGAACAGCCCAAGTGGGAATGACCAGTCTTGGGCAAGGAGCTCAAGGTCCTTGGAGAAGGAGCTGTGTTTTCACTGCTTTATCCTTGCAACGACTATACTTTGAAAGGGAAAGATGACATCAGTGGCCATGATTTAAAACACCATAAGATTGATTTTTAACCAAAGGTCAAGAGAAAGAGAAAGAATACGTTATACTGAAGGATTTGAAGATAGCTGTGAATTGAGAAGGAGAAGAAGGTCTAGTTAATCCCATAAACACACTCTGGCAGATAGGACATGGAAAGAGGTGGTGAATGCCCAGGAGGAAAGAGTTAGGAAAGGGACTGAAAATGCCACTTTTGATCTCAGTTGCTGATGTGCAAACAGCAGGTCATGGATTATAAACAAAGTGTCCTGGAGAATATAACACTGGATATTAAAAACAATCACACAGAGCTCCTGAGACTTAGTAGGATAAAATTAAAAACTGAAATATAAATATAGACAGGAAGAATATATCATATACAAAATAAAGAAATCTCTTAGGAGTAAATCACAGACAGAAATATATGCTTGGAGATCTTAGAACCTGCAGATGAAAGCTTGAATGGGAAGTGTTTAGGTAAAGATACAAACAGGAAGGACAAGAAATGAAATTATTGCGGGAATTTATGACAAGTCTCCTGGTCTTGATGGAGGAAGTGGGTCATCTTCTGTATTGGATTGAATTTTTACAACATCCTGGTGAGGTAGGAATTTTTATTTTCATTTTGAAGTTCAAGAAAAGGCCCAGCTTACATAGCTGGTATGAAGTGGGGCTAGGATCTGATCTTACCTGAATTATCCCAAAGCTCGAGGTCATCACCTCCCATCATGCTCTGTAGGAGGGCTAATGAGATGATTTTAATATTTTGAACATCTTCTGAATGTCTCATATGCCCAGAAGGAGACCTTCTGATAATTTCTTGACTTGGTTTACTGATGATGAGGAACAACATGGAAGAGAAGTTGGGTCAAGTATAAAACAGGGGAAATTTGGCCAAAAATGACTGAATCACATATGGGTTTATAGAAGCTAAAATTGGGAAAGCTGCACAAAGCCAGACTTGTAGCCTTGTTTGGAAAGGAGATTTCAGAGCATTCAGTGGTAACATAAGCAGGATTTCATGGCAAGTCCTAGAGAGATGGATATATAAGAAGATGAAGAAGCTCAGGATGACACTCCTGCCTCTGCAATTCCAAACATTCCCTGTGAGAAAGAAAGAGTCCATGGGAACCAGTATGGTTGTACTGGGTGCTCTTGAATGAGCTCAGCTTGGGGAACAGCCACCCCCAAGTCAGGAGACAGGCAGATCATCAAGGACAAATGTAAGAGGGTGCAATCAATCTGAAAAAGTGCTGTTAGAGGCCAAATACCAGAATGAGTTGAGGGTGAGCAGAAGTTCTGGAGACAAAATTACACAAAAGGTTTAAAAATGAAGAGGTAGCTCAAAGAAGAACCAGGCTTACTACATTAGCTAATAGAAAGGTGATGGAGGGAAAGTGCTTTTTGCTCTGTCTTTGGCGTCAAATAGCATAGTGCTCCTGGTTGAAATGGGGAACGGAAACCTGAGGGAGGAGAAGGGGTTGGAAGATAGTACCTCCTACCTGCATGAGAGAGTTTGTACTTCCTGGACTGGATAGTTACCTTCTAGGATGTTAGAGAGCTCGCCTGTGGGCTGACACCCCCTCAGTGATAAGAGAGCCACAGCCCAAAAGAAAGGCATGGAAGACTGGGCATGGGGACGCGTAGGGTGAATTCCAAAAGGGAAGGAAGTGAATTCAGCAAACCACAGACTGATGAGTTGGAGGTTCACAAAGGGGCAAGAGACTGTAAGGGATGTTAAAGCAGTTCTAGGTGCCTATTAGAGGAGGAGGCAGTGGTCCTTAGGGAATTATGGGCTTTTGGAAGAGAAGTAGAATGTCAGAATGAGGGAGGTAACAGCCCTGTTGTGCCGGGTCAGGTGATACCTGGGTTATTGCCACTGGGCCTGGCTAGAGGGGGAGGGTCAATAGAGATAAAGACTTGGGATATTTTATTTTTTTTCTGGCAAATAGAAAAGCAAGGAGAGTCATCTGTCTTCAGATACTGGAAAGGGTATCATTTGGCCCAGGGCTTGGCTTGTTCTCGCCATCAAGGTCTAGGACCACTGGATGCAGGAAGGCCTGTTTTAGTGCAGGAAGTATAGCAACTTCCTAATAGCCACAGCCAGGCAAAGGCAGACTCGTGACATTTGAGCTGATACTTCAAGTTCACTCTTCTGTGTACCCAGCCTATAAATTACATTCACTTAAAATATGGTTGTACTTTTTCTGCAATCTAGAAGTCATTGAAGAAGCAATGAATGCCTAGAAATGCTTACTTTCAGCAGTGAGTGTGCCTATCACCTATTACCAGCCCCAAAAGTGTCCCAAGGTCCCAGAGAACCTAGGTCATGGGCCTGCTTGTCCCTGAGCTTTTCCCCCATGGTTCTTCTGGGGCCCAAGCCTACCCTTAAACTGCCTTGCTCCAGGGCTGAATAAATATCTTAGCCACATGCTTGGCCCTGTTTCCGGTTGGAGGGGGGTATAATAGGTGGAAAAAAAGATCCCTCATACCCAGCTTAGTAGATAAGGAGTTTTGGGTTATGTAGGACATAACTGATTTACACATTTGAAGATGCTATTGGAAATAAAGTTGATTCTTAGACTTCAGTTTCATGTAAATTCAATACAACAAATGTTTTCTGATCACTCATTACATGACAAGCACTGTGCTAGCTGCTAGGGATTCACTATACAAAATCAGAAACAGTCCTGCCACTGGGAAACTTATGGGAAAGTTGGTAGATACTGAGGATTCTTAAATGGCACAAATGGTTTTAGAGGCATTTTATTTAGAAGCATTTCCATGCATGCTTGAGCAGTAATAAAAGCTACCATTTATTAAATGTTTTCTGCGAGTCAAACAATGGTTTTAAATGTATTATCTTTGTAAGGAGTAGTCACCAACTACAGGTAGAGTGGCCACCATATGGTAGGTGCTTTGCTAGGCATTGGGGAAATAGCCTGGGCACAAATTGACCTAATTGACATAGGGTGCCCCAAGGAGCTTCTGTTGCAGTGGTGGTGCCATACATGAATCCAACAGTCAAAGAGAGAAGTACGTAATTACACACAATGGCACCTGCAGGAAAGAGAGCGGGATGGTCTACGAGAGCACATGATCTGGAGCACGATGACCTTGTGTGTGGACCAGTGTCATGGGTGGAATTGTGCCACCCCTCCGAAAATAGGTTAAAGTCCTCACCTCAAGTACCTGTGAATGTGGCCTTACTTGGAAATAAGATCACTGCAAATGGAATAAGGTAAGAGGAGGTTGGACTCTTCATCCAATAGGACTGTTGTCTTTAAAAGACACAGAGGAAGACAGCCACGTGTGGAGGCAGGGATGGAGCTTGCTGGCCACCACCAGAAGCCAGGGGAGAGGCGGAGAACAGAGTCTTCCCTACCGACTTCAGAGGGAGTCTCGCCCTTCAGACGTCTTGGTTTTGGACTTCCAGGCTCCAGAACTGTGAGACAATGCACTTCTTTTGTTTCAAGTTGCCAGTTTGAGGTACTTTGTTAATGGCAGTGCTATGACACTAAGACAACCAGGTATGTCCTTCGGGATCTTGCATGGGAAATGGGACTTAAGGATGAGGTTGTCGGCACTGTAGGGTTCAGGGAAGGTCTAGGGAACCTTCTAGCCAGAGGGCGGTTGACCTTTGAGGGATCTTTGCTGCAGTCCTTTGAGGTTGAAGCTGCCGGGTCCCGTCTAATGCAGGAGGGTCACAGAAGTGAGGGAACCAGGCTGTGGCCCGTAGCTGGAAAGGCCAGGACCCGCAGCAAACCCAGCATGTAGAAATGCCTTGAGGACAGTGTAGGCACTGGCTGTTCCACCCCGAGGGACCCGCCAGGAAGCGGGAAGTCTGCAGTCCTGGGTTCCAGGTCAGGACAAGCAGTTTCCCGGCTGTGACCTCCCCAACATGTATAGCGATACTCAGAACACCTGCCGCGTGTGAATTGGTTAGGTTTTTGTGACGCTCAGGCAAGGTGACGAATGGGCAAGCATTTTATACAATGCAGAGCCTTTTACAAGGGAAAGGGTTGTTATTCTTTCCGAAATTCAGCAGACACTGGGGCTGCTCTCCTTGAAGGAGTAGCAATGTGGAAGCTACACCCTCGTAACAGTAATAATTACAAATGGATTTGCAAGATGTCTCCTTGGGTATTAATGACTGCAAGCCTTATGAAGGGGTTCCTGCTCAATAACTCAACACGTGCAGGTGAAAGGGGAAATGGGCTTGAATACGGAATTCAGTCCCTTTCATGTGAGTGACCTGCTGGCTTCCTTCTGGTACTCACAGGTAGAAGGATATGGTCCCCCAGCTCTTCATCACACAGCTGTGCCTTTCGTTAGTCCACAGACATGAAAGAGTGGCGAGCAAGCAACCAGGCGCCTCTGAGTTGGCATTAATTGACCCTTTTCTTGGGTATTTGACAACAACTCCACTCCAGGCTTGGGCACTCAGCCCTCCACCAAGAGACTTACCGACGGCAGGGAGAGGGCACCGTGGGAGGCACTGTAAGCAGTAAGCTAAGAGACAGGGTTCAGCTGGGTTTGGGGTAAATTACGTCCCCCTTTTCTTTTCCTCTCCCCTCCCTCTACTGCATATGGTGCACACACATATGCATTCAGTTGCCTGGGAATCTTTTTATAGACGTGCTGCATAAAAGATTTTTGTTATCTTTTATTCTACTTTTTAAAAGATTTATTTGTTTTATTTACTTTATGCCCCCCTCCCCATTTGCTGTTTTGTGTCCATTTGCTGGGCAATTCTCTGTGTCTGTTTCCTGCCCTCTTCTCATCCTTCTCCTCCTGTCTTCACCTGGATTTGATCCTGGGGACTTCCAATGTGGGAGAGAGGGATCCTGCCGCCTGCGCCACCTCAGTTCCTGGTTTTTCGGCACGTCTCGTCTTGGCTCTCCCTTGTGCCTCTCTCCTGTTACATCATCATCTTGCTGTGTGGCTCGGTAGGGCCTGGGGGTGCGCCCACACGTGGGGCCTGGTGGCCCACATGCCTTCTATATTTTTCTTTATTTTACTGGGAGGTCCCGGGGATCGAACCCAGGACCCTCCATATGGGAGACTGATGACCAATCATTTGAGCCACATCTGCCCCCTCTACATTTTTTAATCAAAGAAAATAGAAGGCATTTGATTTTTATGGAAAAGCAAAATAATTGCTGATCCTTACTGGGTACAAATGGTAGCTTTGTGTGGCTTTTCTAAATGCTCACTCAATCCAAACTGCTTTCTAACCACCAAATTGTGCTACCCAGTCAAGGGGTTCCCCAACATTGAAGAGAAAACTACAGCCCACAGTGTCCAATCAGGCAGCCTTACAGGATTGCCTAATTGGGTCCAAGTCTTCGTCTCTCATTTACAGAGGCGCAGGAGTAGCTGATGGTGATACTGAAGGGTTCAGATGCCCAATGTCCAAGGAATTGGTCAAGAAGAGGCCTCTGTTCGCCACTCCTCACCTGTCCATCCACCTGGTGGACAGTTTCTGGGTTTGCTGTGGTGCCTGCTCAGTGCTGTGCACTAAAGGCTCATGGGAAAGGGCGAAGGCGCTGTCCTCAGGGCCACCTGGAAGTCCAGATGGGGCTAGAGTGTTCCTGGTTCTGCGACTGGAACTTTCCAGAACTGGGATGCTTTTGAGGAATTTAATTCTGCTCCACACCTTCAGAATGAGAACACATGGCTCCAAAGTCTTCCTTTTGCATTTTCCCTTCCCCTTTCTCGACCTGCTGTGTGCGGCTCCTCCTTTCGAGTGGAGGTGGGGAGTGGGATGATAGTTATTCCATTACCCTGTTGTCTGCCTCGAGCCATGGCTGTGGTACATTTTCCTTCTCTGAGGTACTTGGATTCCTGGATCGTGAATGTTTTTTATGCATAAATGTAAAAGACTGACATTCTTTAAATAGATATTGCAAATAGGTAATTTAGGCACATCCATAGACATCTAAGGCTATGTCTGTTTTAAATAACGCTGGTACAGGGTGACCATTTGTTTTACTAATGACTCTTCACTTGAGATGCTTCCCAATGCGCTTGTCTTAATGGATCTATGAAAACAATTCATGTCTATTATAATGCAAATCACGGGCTCACCCAGTAGGAAAGTTCTAGTAAGTGCTCTATTGTGCCATTATGTCCTTATGTCAGAAGGCAGTCCTTAGTTATATTTGACCCACTAAGTTGGATGCACTCCTACTTGGCATGTGGACATCTCTCCACATGACTGTGGAACTGAAACATTTCTGTGGAATAGGCTGGGGCACCTGCTGGGGCATCCGAGGGCTTCAGTCAGCTTCCCTTTCTGTCAGGGATTGTTCTGCCTCTGGAATGTGTATCCGTGCTAGAGCTGACAGCACATTCCTTCCCATCTCTGTCAGTTGTCACTCAGTGGCAGTCTATGCTTCATGCCCCCAGTCCCCCTGGCTGCTGTTTCCATGCTGGGTGGTCTGCCTGCAAAGTTAATCTTGGTCATTTGGTAGCCCTTTGAAACAACGTTCATCTTCTAGCGTCCTCCTCGTGCACGGTGGTGGAGGAGAGGCTGGAGGGGTCTGTCTGACCCTCTCGGGATTGTCAGGTTTTCCCTGATGCTTGTCTGAGTTTCTCCTAAATTCTCATGGCCACCATCGATTTCCAGGCCACCCTCGGGTAGAATGTGCCTACGTCAATCTGCGTTACTTCGAAACCCAGATCTCGAAACTTATAACTCTTTGGCTCCACCCTGAACTTATTTCTTGGAAACTCAGACAAGACCATCCTTTCTTTCCATTGGCCCTTTGGCTGCCTGTTCTTCTAGTCCATGAAGGACGCCAGGTTTGGGTCAGCCCTGTCTCAGCTGGCTTGTCCGGGTCACCGTGCCTCTCCTGCCCGAGCCCTGGGCACTGGCCCTGGCCAGGCTCACGTTTCCGTGATGGCGGTGATTCGGCATTGCTGTGCTCCTCAAGAGGCTTGCCTTTGGCACACTCACAGGTCTGGGCCCGTGCCGCCTCTAGCTGCAGCTCTGAAGCCAACCTGCTAAGCTACCCCATCTTTCCTCACATCCATTTCCAATCCAGCTAGTTATGGCAAGTTTGAAATACTACTTCTAAAACCATCAATCTTGTTTTTTTAAACATATCTTCTTTTTATCTTCAAATATTGCGTTCCCAAATTCCTAAATACCCAGCCCTTAGCGTTCCGTTATTACCCCATTTCATACCCTTTCTAGCTCTGCAGGAGCATTGTCTGTCATGCTCCTAATAAAATATTTCCCCACTCTCAACCTGCCTTCCAAGCTGCCTTGAGCTTAATTTTTTACTACAGCTTCAGCTCCCAAGACACCTAATCGCTCATGACAGTGTAATCTGAAATAACGTACTGTGCCACAGAAAGTGCAAATTAAGGCTACTTGCTGGTCTCTAAGAATTTTATTAACCCTTCACAATGCTCAAATTGCACGAATCTTTTATGAGACGGAGTGAAAATTCTGACCAGAGGCCACAGCTGTGGTATTCTACCCTCAGCTTGATGGACTGTGAAGTTCAAAATGGCCCTGGCATTTTCACTCGAGGATGCTGAATGGACACACCTGCAGGGGCCCCAGTAAATGGGCTGGCTTGGTTTATGGGCTCTCCGTGAGTTGGCTGGATGCCAGGAACCATAGGCAGGCTCCTGGGATGCAGGACTAAGTGCCACTGGCCTGTCCCTTGTGGCATTTCAAGGAAGCCACTGCAGATTCAGTGCCGGGTCCCAGCCAGGAGCAGTTTCCCTTCCTTGCACAAACGATGGGTGTGTGTGTGTGTGTGTGTGTGTGTGCTCATCCCCCATGCCAGCTCATCATGAGATGCTCGGCCCAGGGGAAGCTCAGGGCTCGGGGCCCAGCCTCAGTCCTCCCAGCAGTGACCAACTGGGAAAAATGGGAAGCGAAGGGAAGCAGGAGGAGGCCTGGTTCCGTCACAGCTGCCCCCGTGCCCTCAGCGGCAAGAGGGCCAATGCGGGTGGCAGGGAGGAGGCTGAGGTCGTTCCGTGCAGGGCTGGCTCAGAAGGAAAAGAGGTAGTGGGGCCCACGGAGCAGGTGTCGACTCAAAACTCCACCCCCCAAAAGGAAAGGAACACGGATGTGATCTGGGCAAGGAGAGACCAACTGGGGAAAAGCACGCCCTCTGAGTTTCCCTGAGCCAAGGTTAAGCTTACAGGCAAAAATGAAGCAAGGAGGAGAAAAATAAGAGGGCATTTGAAGAGGCTGGAGCTGGAGGAAATAAAGGCCTTACCTGATTTATTTTTGCATTCAATATCGTAGCCCGTGATGGGGCTGTTGCCATCGAATCCCATGGTCCACCTGAGGGTGATGGTGCGCGCTTTCACATCCTTGATCTCAATCTCGGGAGGGTCTGGGGGCTCTGTGTGACCAACAGGAAAACCCGGGGTCAGTTCAAAATGGGGCAGGCATTAAGGAGAGTTGAGCTGCTGAGAAGGACTCACAGCCGTGCCAGCAACTACACGACAGGTGCTTTATATTGGGGGACATTTTTTTTCCCCTAATCATGTTTTAGGGATGATACATTATTCTACTTTTCCTAAAATTCTGATTTTCATCACACTTCCAGAACTGGGCCAAATCTGGAGGATTTAAATGTTAGTATTCCAGTTTGGAATGAGTAGCTCAGAAAATATTCTGCTCTCAAATGTTAAACTTCCCTTTTCATTCTAATTGTCTCATGGATTCTGAAAATTGACCAAAGAGGGGACACGACTCCACTTCTGTGCCTTGGCAGGTGACTTAAGTTCTTTAAGAGCTCTGTTTGTTGTGTTTGGGGGCACTGAAAAATATTGCTTTAGCACAGACTTCATACACATTCAAAATTTTCTGAGAACCCGAAAGCATTACAGAGTGATTTGAGCCTATACAGGTGTTGGACATGGCACGCAGTTACCTGTCCTGAACCGCTGTGGTGTTCTCCTTATGCCATCACTTCCTACCTTGCACAGTGAGCTGAATTATGCCACGATCCTCCCCATAAGAATTGATAGCATGGCAGGAAAAGAAGCCAGAATCTTCTCTCACAGTCGGCAGAATCTATGTGTAA
>JAQZBX010063690.1:0-16642 GCA_029593785.1 Cabassous unicinctus | reverse complement strand
TTGAGTGTAGTTATGAAACATAAAGACTGTGGCTATGAAAAAAAAAGGGGGGGAGGTTAATGTTAATACTTGTATGTGGATTAATAGCATTGAACAACAGGCCACTCCAACTAAAAGCCTGAACCATGAAATCATCACCATAAAAAGCATAAACCATACCTTTAGCACACCCCATAATTCAACCAAAATATTAATAGAAGTCCCTACCGTACCTGATTTTTCACTCCTGGTTAATGCCAAACACCTGGGGAGTCCTTCTACAAGCCAGCCTTGAGGAACTTCTCATGTTTCAACTTGGTTTCTTCCTTTGACTATCATAATAGAATATCTTCAATGCCATTTAGATCAGTTTATAACCTACTCTTTGTATGTCTCCTATTTAGGCCAAGAAATTAAGCTCAAAACTGAGGTAAGGAATCAGGGGATACTTGTAACATAGTTTTTTTGAAATAATGCTCACTCAGTTTTGAGGCCCTGTATAGAGGCCTGTCAGTTTCTCCTCTTGAGCAGCTAATTAAAGCCACACACCACAACTGTCTTAGGCTTTCATACACTGACACCTCTATATGCCCACCCTAAGATTCTCAGGATAAGCTACCATACAACTAAGTACAGCCCTTATATCCCAGAGTCCAAAGATTTATTAAGATTAGCTAATACAGTGAGCCCTTAAATCTGAGCTTACTCTAACTTGCCTGCTATCCTTAACTGCCTCCCATGGCTCCAGCTTGCAGTTATCCTCTCCTTAGCTGCTCTGTGTGGCCCTGTGGGGCAGCCTTCCCTTTTTTAGAGCTATATGTAATAAGGATTTCTGTTTTTCAGACTTCTAAGTGTTTTTGTATTGCTATTATCATACCTAATATCTTATAATTTTAAACATGCCCATATGGGGCATTGCTCTTTGGAAATCACCATGAGAATTTGAGGCATGCATTAAAATCACATATGTCAATGCCCACCAGAAAAAACTTCTTATAGGATAGGAAGATAATTGAACTCCATGAGTAGATATCCTGTGTGCTCATTTCAATTGTCTACCTGGGCTGATTAAATGAACGGACATTGGAGGCTACAGCATGCAGAGATGGGCTGAGTTTAGACATAATTCTCTTGCACCTTCTGAGGCACACAGTGCCAAGAACTCTTCTATCTACTAACAAGAGAGAAACAGAAGATGGTTATGGGGCAGATTCCCTGGGGGAAGACTTCACACATTTTTGACAAATAAAACTGATGCCAGTATACCCTGGAGTCAATAAGTATATCCTTGCAGTAAGAGACACTATGGACTGGGTTCTGCTTACCCTGTGCTTGATGCAAATGCTCAAAATACTACTTTGTCCCTTGACACTGGACTGGTAAATCATAAAAAGTCTTGATGTAGATCTCTTTGCCTTTATTTTGCTTGACATTCATAGATGGGTCCCATCATTCTATTCTATCTATCTGTCATTTATCTTCTCATGATTGAAGGAAGGTTGAATAGTTTATGTCCCTTGAAAACTTTGCGTCTCTGTAGATTTCCCTGAAACAAATATATTCAATTATGCAAATAATTAATTAAGGCTATCTAGATCAAGAAATTTGAATTGGTTTTAAGCATACAGAACATATTTTAAATTTTTTTTAATGTAGCAATAATATCCTTGTCTACTTCTTTTAAAACCTAAAGATTTCCATGCCAGCCACCTACAATCTTACAATGCAGTAAGATTAATCACATTCACAAAGTTGAGAGCAGGTTACAAGGAGTAGGGGTCAGTGGAAATAGGGAATAGTTTATAAGTTGTGTAGGCCTTCTGTTTCATGTGAATTCACATTGTGGGAATGGATGGTGGTAAGTGTAGTGTAACTTTGTGATGTACATACTGTCATCAACAGGGATCCTGAACTGTTTCAGACACTAGGACTGCTGGACCCTGTGGTTCCCACTAGATCTGTATCCCTCAGCTGAAGTAAACATTTTCTGTGGCCAGTGTCAATGTTAGGAAGCCACATAGCTTTGCATTTTAATCTCTTTAAGAGAATGAAAGATAAATTATTTTTATTTCACATTTTATTTGGAGATATTCAAAGAGGAGTAGAAAGCCAGGTCACACAGCTATTATGATCACCAGCTTGCTAATTTTGTTTAACTCATCTTGCCAATTCCTCCCTAATCTTAGTTGTTAGGCAAATAGATACAAATAGAAAAAAGAGCTTCCTAATCACCCATTTTGGCACCTCTTGTGCATTCTGCAAGAACACTGCATATGTATCTTCGTTTTTAATTGTTTTCATTTGCCATGATGACACATAACTTGGTGAATCCCCAAAGCAGTCAGGTACAGAAGGTAAAAGTAATAATAATATTGTTTAAAAAATTATAATCAGAGGTTTAGCAGCCAATGGCTCCTTCATGGGCTGCCACTGCACACTATACTCTGCAGCTTAGAGAAAATGGTGGATCAGAAAAGCAGCCTCATTGCTGGTATACATGGGGCCCTCTGCACTGGATAATGTATTTACCTCAACCACAAGAGATGGAGTGAACCCAATTTCAAAAACAGGCTCTGAGAGCCAAGAAAGAAACAGAAACTTGACAAGCAGAGAGCCAGGCTTTCCAAGTTACCAGATCTGAAATGTGCCAAAGCTGTTCAGAAATTCTTTCTTGAAGAAATAGAGCTCAGTGAAGGAGTCAGTCACCCAAGGTGAATATCAGAAGACTGTGGAGCATTTAACCAATGCCACTGCCCTATGTGAACAGCCACAGCTGTGATGGCAAGTTTTACCATGAACTTTTCCATGACCACTCTTCCAGGTGCTTCTAACTAAGTTCCCAACAATCTGTCAGAGAAATATAAGTGCTCAGAGCTTAACCAAAGATGATGTGGAATCAAAAACAAATGTGGGGATCCTAAAATCTCCATTTAAATTATGTAAAAAGTATTCAACTTGGAAGATGAACATCTCTGGAAGAATAAGTGAAACTGTGCTTGATATGGATTCATGTGCTACACAGAAACCTACCAGGTTAATTTTTTAAAATTTGTGTAGATCCATTTGTCAGTCTTATTTATTTTTACTAGTGAAAAGTGTATTTTGATGAGGGCTTTTCATTTTATAAATACACAATTTTCAACTTATTGAAATTGAAATACCCTGATTTTTGTGTCTTCCTAAAATGTGAAATTAATATGGATGTACATGTAACAATACTTAGGCTAAAAATACCCAGTGTTCCATTTTGAAAGATAGAGGCAAAAAAATTATATATATGAGAAATACATATATATGAAAGCTGAAGAATGCATGTTTTAAAGCTAGTACATTTTGCTATACATCAGAAAATTGGTTGAGCACTTGATTGTTTATCCAACTGTGCATTTGAATATTTTGATAGATTAAAAAAATTTAAAATGGATCAATGTGTCTTTCTGTTCACTTATTATGTTGCAGTGCCCCCACACCTTTCTTTCTAAACTGGTATTCACAAGACTGGAATAATTGTGGTATCAGGGGTAAGAGGCTTCCTAAAACAACAAAAGAGAGGGAATTTTTTGGAGCTTCTGTATCCATGATCTGTAAATGGTAAAGCATCTCTGTATTTTTTATATATGCCTTGTCCTTAAAAATCCATGTAACCCACCTTTGGGATGCTGAACAATGTAACCAATTGTAGTGTCTTACCCTTAGCTTTATTCTTTACCTCTAGAAGCTTGAGAAACTTTGGTGATGTCTTTTCCTTAGGCCCCCACTTCAGTGGAAAGCCTGCAGTACCTCATGCCAGCATTTTGTCACTCACCTCTGAGCTGGACTGCCTACCTCTTGCATCAGATTTTTTAAAGGATAGTTATAAAAGGCTTCATCCTTAGGTTATCATGGAAATCACATTTTCTTCTAGTTCTTGTATGGCTTTGGTTTTTACATTTATATCTCTGATCAACTTGGATTTTATTGTTTTTTCAAAATTGTTATCTAGTTTTCCCTACACTATTTATTTAAAAGCCCATTTTCCCCAGAAATGTGGGGTAGCTTTGTCATATACTAAATTTCTATTCAGAGTTGGGATTATTTCCAGACTTTTTATTCTTTTCCATGGATCTGCTGGTCTATTGCTGTGCATGTTTATCATGTTTTCTTTAGAGACACTTTGTATGTAGTACAGTTTTTACCTGGTTTAAAAGTGTATAGTTAGCTCCCTCACCTTATCCCCTAATTACTCTTCTGTTTTTGTGTTTCCTTAGCTCCAATAGATGGAATCAACTTAATTTTCCATACATATTAATTTGCTTTGTGGAACCTCACCTCTCTGTTTAATTTTACAATCATCTGACTACTAGTCACAGTGAACTAAAAACTTCTAACCAAGTGATAGAGTAGGTGAGAAAGCCCTTTAGTGGAGAGAAGTCTGAAGCTCTCTCACAAGCTTTAACTTTGCAAGATATGTTTCTATGATATCCTTATTTTCTATAGCATTTGCTTCTTTTTCTAGCTTTTGGAATATCTGCCTTTGAATGTAGTGCTTAAAGTCTGCTAGGGGATTTGGGGACAAAGGCAAGAGATTCCATTTCCAGTGGTGAACCAGGCATCGGGTGCACAAGAAACTACCAGAGCAGGGTTAAAGCCTGTTCTGGGAATCTCTACTAAATTGCCATGCAAGCTGCCTGTGGAATATCAAATCCAGAATGGTGACCAAGTGTTGCCTGGTCTCTGCAGGTAAATAATCTGCATGTGGTATAGGCTGATGCATCTACTTCAGCCACTGGGCTCCTTTTCCAGGGCATGTGGACACCTGCCTCTAAGTGCAATCTCCTCACAGTGAGGGAGAGGGAAGTTCTCCCAGAGGAGCTGGTTCATCAGTTTCAAGTAAGTCTCCTTCTGTCTCCATGTTACAATATGCTGCTAAGACCAGAACTCACCTGACAACGGCCACTCCCCACCTTTTCTTCTTTTTGTTTTTACTATAACTTCCCAATGACCCCTGAACACTTTAGAATGCGGTTTTCACTTGGTGATGCCCAATTCTCAGAAATTGTTGCAGTAGAAACAGAAGAATAGACTACTTTCTACTGTATTTGCAGTTGCAGTTCTTTTGGCAAACTTCAAAGGAACATTTTAGAAAAGAAGGAAGATGGAAATTCACATCTGCTTTTCCTTCTTAAGGAACTAAAAAAAAAAACAAAAAATAGAAATGAAAGATCATAGAAAGAAGCCAATACAAAAAAGAGCAGAAATAAATGAAATAGAAAATAAGTATATCATGGAAACAAATTAACTAAATTATAATCCTGTTTTTTAAACCTATAAGTAAAACTAATAAGCCACTAGGTAAAACTCATTATGAGGGGAAAATTAACCAAATTAGGGATCAAAACAGACACATTCTGTACAGAGCCTATGGACACCAAGAGGACATGAAGATTTGATTGAAATATTGAGGTCTAAAAAGTTGGACTACAGAAATCAAAAGGCACCAAGTCTGAAAACCAGATAGCAAAACTGATACACACAGAAATCATGAACTATTGGAAATTCCTATTAGTTAAAGAAATTGAAGTCATTATTTTTTTAAAAATCAAAGCAACCTGCCACAATCCACCAAAAACATTCTCGCATTCTCGAAAGGAAACTACACTCTGAGATTCTCAAGCTGATGAAATATTCCATTTAAGGAAGAAAAACCACCCAACTTACACAAACTTTCTGGGACAGGAGAAAAACAGAGAACATGTTTCAGTTTCTTTAATGAGACCAGCATATCATTGAGATCACAATCAGACCAGGGCATTATGAGAAAAGATCATTACAAACCATATATTTTATAAATAGAGATATAAACATTTGAAGGAAAAGACATAATTCAGACATCTATGAGAATATAAGACATCAATATCAAGTAGGATACATTAAAATACAGAAGGGTGGTTTAACTTTCCAAATCACAAGAGATAAAAGATTCCATTAACAGAGCCACAAAGGATAAAAAGCATAGGAGCATGTGGAACTGCAAAATAAATTTTTTTTTCTAAATATCAACATTTATCCATTAAAAGTTAAAAAAATCTGTTTTTCACACCCACTAGAATAACTATAATTACTTTCTGTGGAAGTAAATGTCATTTGGAAAAAAAAAAACTAGAGAATAATCTAGGGAGGTATAATGTAGTGATTTTGGTGGTAGATGAAGATTGTGGTTAACAGTATAAATATAAGAATGCTCTTATTTTACAAAGTGCTAAGAATATGGTGATAAACAGGAAATTACAACTAATGTAACTTATGGACAATAGTTAGCAGTAATATTATAATATTCGGCAGGACTGGCAAGAAGATATATTTTTCATTACTAAGGGACAACTATGGGGTTATAGGAGTGTGAGGATGGCCAAGTTTGGGTGATGGCCCTGGCCCTAGCCAGCTGCAGGCAGCTGGCTATTGGCACCAGTGAGGTGGCTCCCCTTTCCACATATCCTTGAACCTGTGTCCAAAGGTAGCTGATAAACCTAGCTTGTAGCAATTGTTCTCTAAATACTCCCGGGGTTGAGGACAGATGAGGAACAATAACATAGTATGTTATATAATCTAATTGACATGTTGTATAACCTGATTGACATGTTATGCTTTCCATTGTATCAATATGTTATTGTATGCCAAGAATTAGATAATAAAAATCAACAGGGCAGCCCGAAGGTGAATGATTGCTTTGCTGCATGGCTGCTGCCTGATATGGATCATTATACTTCTCCTCCTCATGTGTTTTTTTTCACTTGCCCCCCTCATGAGTCCCTTTCTTAGATGCAGTTTACAATTTGCATATTCAGTAGGATAAGGAGTTGCCCTGCACATCTGCCGCACCTGCTGAGGAGGAGTAGGGAGTATGGGCCCTGGGTGGCCACCCACCTGTATGTGGGCTGGAGTGGCAGAGTGGCTGTCCTGCTGGTGTGCTTGTCCTGTGGAGATCCCAGATAACACACCAGCTGCTATGCTGAGTGATCTACAGCAAGCTGAGCCCCTATTAGGGGAGATGAAACTGCAGGCAGCAGCTGCTTGGGTAGGATGGGTGTTCCTTCCTTGCTTCGGGATACCACACAGGAAATGCTGAAGCAAGTAAGCCAGTTGTGGGAGATGGAGCAGGTGGTGAAAGAGTTACATGGTCAAATGTAGCACCTGGAGCAGGAGCAAGAGCACCAGGATGAGCTGGTAGATAGAAGTTCTGAGGAGGAAGTTGAGGAAGGAGCTATAAAGCAAGCCTACCCAGTTGTTACTCAGAAGATGAAGCATGACCAGGACATGGTGCAGGGAGGGGCTTCCATGGGGCAGCCCCATGTAGACTAGCACACCATGTACCATCCCTATATGCAGGCAGAACTGGTTGAATTCAGATGGCAATTTTAGCAGAAACCAAGAGAGCCCATAGCTGTGTGGCTGCTCTGACTGTGGGATCCTGGGGTTGATGACATTATGTGTTCTGGAGCAGAGATTAAAAAATTGGCATCTCTGACAAGCCATCTGCTGCTAAGACAGTGACTGTTGAATGCCACGCACCATGCTGGGGGAAATCCTAACTATCCCCTGATGGAATGGTTGCAGGCCACAATTCGTACTATGTGGTGGGATACTGGTGATTTACTGGATGCAGTGAGTTGATGGGCAATCTATTCCAACTTAGTGCAAGTGGTTCAAGAGATGGGCCTGTATAAATCTGTGTTTAATCCTGTAATCGAGGGCTGGATGTGGAATGCCTTACTAACGGAATTTGAGATCTTTTAGTGCAGCATGCCATGTCCCCATCGTTCGGTTCCCTGATGGTGATTCTCACCTCATATGTTGGCCAACCAGTGCATGAAGTGACAGCCATTATGGCTAGCTTAGGAGAGGCAGAGAATTTGCATACACAAACTCATCCCATGTCTACTGAAGGAGGGGATAGCTTCGCACCCAGGTGAGTGGTGAAACCAAAAGGACATAATTTTTGAAGGGGGCTGATTAAGGTGATGCACATGCATATGTGGAATGATCTGTTGGCTGCCAGAGTAGACTGGGCAAAGACAAATGGGAAGCTGAATACGGTCCTATTGGATCTTTGGCACCAGTTAGTGTCAAGGCAGCACAGTGTGCAGAGGAAAAAGCAGATATGGGCAGTCGCTCAATTGAGTGATTATTTGACAAATATCCCAGAGGGACCCCTAGACCCAGCATTTACCTTTACATAGGATGAAGGCTGAGGCATCCAAGATGGGGACCCTTGGAAAGACTGGAAGCCCTTTGTGGAACTAGCCATCCACTAGTCCCTACAAAATGTTCAGGGAGTTTTTGCCCTAGTGGACACAGGAGCTGAATGTATGCTCCTATATGGACAGCCTGAAAAATTCATGGGCATGTACATCTATGTAGATGGATATGGACAAACAGGCCAGGGGTCCTTCTGATTGTCCAGACAAAGGTGACCTTGGGAATCAGTCACCTCCCTCCTCAGGAATTTTCAGTGTGCATCTCCTCCATTCTGGAGTATATACTTGGTGCAGATGTGCTGTGCAATGCTACCTTGCAGTCAACTATTGGAGAGTTCCACTTGCGTGTCTGAGCAGTTATGCCCATAGTGTGGGGACACACTCAACATCCACCCATGACCTTGCCAGAGCCTCACTGGACTGTTATGATAAAGCAGTATAGATTACCAGGTGAGCATGATGAAATCAATCCTACCATTTAGGAATTGGCTAAAGTTCATATCCTCTGGGAGACATGTAGCTCTTTAATGCTCCAGTATGGGCTGTGCACAAGCTGGATAGGACGTGGCAAATAAATGTTGATTACCAAGAGTTGAACAAGGTGGTTCCTCCCCTTCATGTGTCTGTGTCCTCTATTTTGGATCTTATGGACACATTGACTCTTACTTTGGAGACATATCATTTTGTTTTGGACTTAGTAAATGCCTTCTTTTCCATTGCTATCACCGACACTGCACAGGACCAGTTTGCCTTCACATGGGAAGGATGTCAATGGACTTTTACTATTTTTCCAATAGGATATGTTCATAGACCCACCATCTGTCATCGCTTAATAGCTAAGGACTTAGAGCAATGCAAGCACCCAGGAACAATGCAATTGTTTCATTATACTGATGTTCTGTTAACCTCTGATTCTCTTGCAGATTTGGAAGTGGCAGTGCCCACACTGATCACTCATCTTCAAGAATGAGGATGGGTGATAAATCAGGACAAGTTGCAAAGGCCTGGCTTATCTCTCAAATATTTGCATATTGTGTGGTCGGGTAAGAAAAAAGTAATCCCAGAGGCCATTATTGATAAAATATAAGCCTTTCCATGCCCCACTACAGTGCAACATCTACAGGTCTTTTCTGGGTCTTTTGGGGGTATTGGTGGGTCTTTGTGCCACAGTTGGCCCAGATTTTGAAGCCACTATGTTAGTTGACCTGAAAGGGGGCCACTTGGGACTGGACAGATAAGGCCAAAATGGCATTTGAGGCCACCAAGTAGGCCATTAAACAGGCCCAGTCTCTCTTAGTGGACCCTGGTCAACAATTTGAATTAGATGTACATATCACAGAAGAGAGGTATGGTTGGGGTCTAGGGCAACATAGAGAATGACTCCATCAGCCAATTTGATTTTGGAGCCAACTGTGGAAACGAACAGAAAAGCATTAAAGTTTGATAGAGAAGCAAATGACCACTATATGTGCTGCCACCCAGAGTACTGAGATTGTAATGCAAGAGGCCCCAGGGATAATATTTACCAGTTACCCCATCAAAGGCTGGGTACAAAACTGGATAGCCCAACCTCATAGTGGAGTGACTCAAACAGCAACCCTTGCTAAGTGGGGTGCATATTTAGAACAGTGAAGCACTTTTGCTTCCAGTCCTCTAAATAAAGAAAAACAAGTTTTGGGACCCCTAACATATGTGGGAACATTGAATCCTGAGGCAGAAGTAACCTCCTCCAGGGTGCCCAATCCCCCTTTAAGATCAGGGAAGGGACAGTCCCAGAGTCTGCATGGTATACAGATGAGGCCAGTCAAGGCCAGTCTGCTCACTGGACAGCTGTAGCCATCCAACCTAAAACTGACACCATATGGTAAAAATTGGGCTTTGGTCAAAGTAGCCAATGGCCAAATTGTGAGCTATATGGATCATTGTAGGAAAAGAAGAAAGACCCTTAACTCTTTGTACTGACGGTTGGGCTGTCTTTAAAGGCCTTGCAGTATGGTTACCAGAATGGAAACAAATGGATTGGCTCATGGCCCATAGACCTATATGGGGAAGGCCCATGTGGGAAGATCTCTGGGAATAGAGGCTTTGGAAAGAAGTTGTGATATATCATGTGGCCACACACTACTCACTGGCCTGTCCTGGAAATAATGAAGCAGATCAGTTAATGAAATTAACCCTGAAGGTAAACGCTGTACAGGACATTGCCATATGGTTGCATCGTAAATTGATGCATGCAGGAGTCCTCACCATGTCAAAAGCCACCCATTTATGGGGCCTAGAGATAGGAATGAAGACCTATGGGAAGCATGTAGAGGATGACCACAATGCTTTCTCATGCACAAACAGCCTTTGCCCTGTACCATGGGACAGATTGAGCGAGGTCGAGTTCCCTTGACTCGGTGGCAGGTGGATTATGTCCCTTGAGTGGATAGTGTCAGTATATTTTCACAGCTATGGATACTGTCACCAGTTTGTTATTTGTGTACTCCATTGCCGAAGCAACAAAGATTCGTACAATTTGTGCTTTACAGCAATTGTGTGCCCTATATGGCCATCCCATGGTAATTGAAAGTGATTGGGGTACCCACTTTTGTGGGCAACATGTGAAATTATGGGCCCATCAACAGGGGATTCAATGGACCTCTCATGCTCCCTATAATCCCCTAGCAGTGGGTATGATTGAGAGATACAATGGGTTATTAAAAACTGGATTATGGGTAACGTGTGCTCAACTGCCATCCCTGTGCAAATGGCACGAGAGGCTGTGGCTCATGGTCTAACAATTGATTGAGCACCCCTGATGGGGTGGCATAATGTCCATAGAAGCCCTATTGCATAGAGCAGTGGCTCTGATCCAGTTGCACATTACAACAAAAGACCCCTTGCTGAAGCCCCAGATGGGGCCGCAGGGACATACTCTGTTACTTGCTGTACCCGTGCTCCATGGTGGAGAAACTAAAACCATGGTATGGCCTTGGACCTTGAAGGCACCCCAGGTAAGTTGGTTCACTCTTATTGCCCCCTGGGGAGCAGGATTACAAAAGAAATTGTCAATCACGTCTTGGATAACCAATGTTTGGCCCTTGCAGGTAGAAGGGATGGTGCCATCAACAGCAGAAACAATTTTGAAAGTGAGGTTTATATTGGCTTTCTGTCCCATAATGAGTTTCTCCATTTTGAAGCAGTTCAAGGATGTGGCACCACAGCCCTCAGTGGATAGGCCCCATGTGTGGACACTCAGCCTGGCTGTACACCACAGAGCAGAACATTGTTGTCATGGGATGAGCGATTAGGTTGTATCCTCTTAGATGGACATGAGTTACCCATTTTAGTCACTCATTCTCATTTGTCTTATCACCCTTAGGATACATGCCAATAGTTTACTTGTTTGGGCCCATACCTATGTTCGAGTGTACAACAAGTCTGGGGGTGTATGGAACTCCCAGCCAGTTTAGCAGAAGGCTTCACATGGAGCATCCCCCTTGCCACTTGGGACAATTGGACCTGGCTGGAGATGGCTGACTGAACCACCCCAGAGTGGGAGGCCATCTGTCACCAACTCAAACGCTTGTTGCACTGAGACATGGACCCAGCCAGGCCGTGGTTCAGCTATGCCTTATATAATGGATGGGGCTGGCTTCCTGCTAAACATGTAGAGTTGCATAGCATTGCACCTAAATGTATTGAACAAAAGGGGGACCCCCACCGACGAGCTGGGGAGGCCCCCATACATATGTGGCTCCCATTGTAGAATGGTCTACCATATGTAGGTACAAAACCCATGAACCAGCTGCCCAAGGGATATTTGTGGGTTTGTGGAACCCACAGGTGGCCATATTTTCCTGCTGGCTGGACAGGGTGATGTACATAAGGACACCCCTTGACACCAGGGAAGATCTTATCCACCCTGCCCCAGTTACCCCAGGACTGGAATACCATATATCACAGATGGCATAGAACCCAGAGAGCACCTTGGAGGTTCTACCCATTAGCTATATTTAGTCCTGGGGGCATGGCCATTAAAGTAGAATTAGATGTAGAAGCCTTGGCACAGCATACCATGCAAGCTTATGCTTCTGAGTACGTGATTGCCCAATTAACAGAGGAGATTGATCAAATCCACCATGTTGTGTTACAAAACTGCATGGCCTAATATTTACTCATTGCAGTCCAAGAGGACACAAGTGCCTTGATACATACTGAATGTTGTGTGTACAATCCTGATCTTAAGGAATCCATACAGGCCACTCTAAAGGACATGTACCATGAGGTCCAACAAATCCAACAATTAAAAGCTGACCTGGTACAGGACTGGTGGAACTCCTTGGGAACCTGTAAATGGGGATTAGGGGGCACCCTCATTGGGATGGGATGTATACTGTCTGTTTGTTGCTGTGTATATTGCTGTTGTGGCATATGGCTGCATGTACCCTCATTTCTAGGGCCATCACCCTCAGGGGTGGAGTGTGAGGATGGTCAAGTTTGGGTAATTGCCCCAGCCCTACCTGTTGGCACTAATGAGGTGGCCCCCATATCCACATAGCTTTGTGCCTGTATCCAAAGGTAGCTGATAGACCTAGCTTGTAGCCACTGTTCCCTAAACAATCTTGGGGTTGACGAGAGTTTAGGAACAATAACATAGTATATTGTATAATCTCATTGGCTTGTTATATAAACTGATTGACATGTTAGGCTTACCCCTGTATCAATATGTTATTCTTTGCCAAGAATAAGACAATAAAAACCAACAGGGCAGCCAAAAGATGGGTGATCATTGCTGCAATGCTGCTGCCTGGTAGGAACCATTATACCTCTCCTCCTCGTGTGTTTTTTCACTTGCCCCCCTCATGAGGCCCTTTCTTGGATGTGGTTAACAACAGTGCTATTTTAGGGGCTGATAATCATCCCTTAGAATGGGGAACAGACCAGGAAACTGCCTTCCATGCCTTAAAACAGGCTTTAATTAGCCCTTCAGCCTTAGGAACCCCTAACCTAAAAATCCTTTCTTTCTGTATGTAACTGAGAAAAAGGGAGTGGCTGTAGGAGTGTTAGTATAGAAACTGGGTGAGATTTCTCAACCAGTAGCTTATTTCTCCAAACATCTGAATAACACAGTGCAGAGATGGCCACCTTCCTGAGATCTGTTGGGGCAATAGCCCTTTTATTTGATCAAAACCTGAGGGGGCCTCTCCTCCACTCCTGCCTTGAAAGTCTTAACTAAAGCTATTCAAGCAGGCCAGATTTAAAGGATGAGCCTCTAGAAAACCCAGACTTTGAGTGGTTCACAGATGGAAGCAGTTTTGTTAGGGAAGGCTTTAAAAGGGCATGCTATGCAGTGGTCTCTCAATTGGAAACTATAGAAGCCCAAGCCCTTCCCCTGGGGCTTCAGCCCAGTGGGCAGAGCTGATTGTCTTCACCTGAAGTTTAAAGTTGACACCTGGGAAAAAAGGTAACAGTTACACAGACTCCAAGTATGCTGTCCTTGTATGCTTTTCCTCCAACTCACTCCTCTGTGTGGTGAGAATGAGACTTGCTTACAAACAGTGGATCATCTATAAAGCATAGGTAAGAAATCCTGGACTTACTAGAGGCTGTTCCTTTGCCCCAAGAAATAGTTATGCATTGCCCAGGGCACAAGAAGACAAATACTGCTATAGCTACAGGAAATGCCTGAGCAGTAGTTGCAGCACAAATTCATGTCTTCCTCCTCACCCTTATTCCAGAACTTGTCCCATTATCATACCCTGGGGAGTACTGAGAGATTTTACCCACATGACATCTTGCTAGGGCTAAGCAATTCCCACTAGAAGGGAAACAGCAAAAGAGGTGGATAAGGACACACTTCAGCTAGACCGCTTCAAGATGATCTATAGGTGACCTTTCCTCACCCAGGACCTGGATACCAGGTTCTGATAAAAACCTGGCAGAAGAACAGCCCTCACTCCCAATTAGAGCCAAAATGGAAGGAACCTTACTCTGTGGTTCTAATAAATCTCACAGCTGTTAAAGTTACAGGAATTGCCAGCTGGGTCCACTTATCCTGAGTGAAGCTAGCTGCCCAAGGAAGTCCCAATTAACCCGAATCACCTGATGGGTGAGTGACAGCAAATGGATGGCCTGAAATACCCCTTCAAGAGACAAAGTTAAGCAGTGCTTATGTCAAAGCCAGTTCACTCTAACTCTAGACCAAATGTCTATTGCTAGGGGGAGGGTAAGCCAGAGAGACACTCCTTAAGAAATCTTGTCTGTGTCCATTTCCTGTATTGCCTCCTTACACAATAACTAAAAGGTCAATGTGTCTCCTCATCCCCCTCTTAGCTGTCTTAGGCATAACCACCACCCTGGGAACTGGGACTGTCAGTTTATACCAGACCCCACTGGTCTGCCACAACCTCTCCTTAGAGTTAAGCAACAACATAGAAGAAACTAGCCATGCCTTAGAAGCTCTAAGACAGCATACAGACTTTCATGCCACTGTGATGCTGCAAAATCATAGGGCACTAAACATGCTAACAGTAGCACAGGGAGGAACATGTCTGTTCCTCAAGGAGGAATGTTGTTTCCCTGTAAATCACTTTGAAATAGTCCTAGATAGCATTCAATATCTGCAAGAAGAATCCCACCAATTTTGGGAGGATGCAGCCTTTGGAAGCATGTGGCCTTTCCTAATCTCATGGTCCAATATCCTTTTGGTGGGACCTTATATCTTCAAAATTCTAATTAAGTTTATTTCTTCCAGAATCAATTCCTTATTTGTCATGCAGGGATTTCATAAAGCTCCACTCATGGTGCTGGACTTGTCTTCTCCTGACTGTGATAGAATAGCCTGAGAATTTTCCACCTTGTCAGATAGAGCCTACTACATCTAAACAGCAGACAGCAGTTAAAGAAGAATGACCATTGCCCTCCAGTGCCCCCTTAAGAATAAGGGTGTAAACCCTTTGTGGGGGGAGTTGAGGCAGGCTAGTTTAGGAAAAGGGAAGATGAGTCTAAGAACTGGAAGAAAACATGGCTGTGAAACATGTAGCCATGGAACCCCATCTTGAAATTCCCAAGAATGCTGCTGGAAGGACTCCATGAAACTCCAGCCATGAGAAACCCATTTGGGATGATATGGGAACAAGATCCCATTCAGGGTCAAGAGGAAGCCCCAGGTACCCTCAAGGGGTCTCACCAATGGCCCCCTGGGAAGTAATGGGTGGGGTAACCAATCAGAACAGCAAAGAGCTGGAACCCCTCCTCCAACATTAGGAAAGGGAGGAGTAAGTAATAGCTTAATAAAGGTAGCACACAAGCGTAAAATGCTCTCTCTGCTTCAAGGAGTCCACATTTACACGTCTAGATATGTATTCCTTTCTCTTATCTCATTTCTCAGTAAACTACTAGCCTAACTAAACTGGCATGTTATTAAATTCTTTCATGTAACATAGCCAAGAACCTAGAGGAATCCATCATCCCCCAACTTCATCATAGTTTGGAAAGTGACCCATTAATCATGTTTTTGGGTGTTTGATACCAAGCAAAGGTGGGTTTTTTTCTCCTGATGCATCTTTAAAACCAATTCCTGAGACATTGGGGTTTCAAGGAGAGAAATAGTTTATTTCTTTGCCCTAAGACACTGGGGTTTCAAGGAGAGAAACAGTTTATTTCTTTGCCCTAAGACACTGGGGTTTCAAGGAGAGAAACAGTTTATTTCTTTGGCCCTAACACTATCTCCCTGATCTGTAGAAATTATATTTTATAACATATGGGTGCTAATGAATAATTGGGGTATAGCTGGACATAATTTCCTTCATTAGTAAACATTAAGGTGCTAAACAGTATGGGGGTAGACATGTAGCAAACCAAAGTCAGTCACAAGGATTTGGATGGGGGTATACAGAACAAAGATTTTTACAAAATATTTTATATGAATATTAAACAGAGGTGGGTGGAGTGCTTATCAAATAATACTAAGCATACACAAGGGTGAGCTGAATCCATAAACAAGGGCAAGTTCAATCTAGATTTATCATCACAATAAAAGGCATACCCAAAGGTGAGTCTATGCTATAAACCAGAGTAAAGTCAATCTAGAATTACCATAACACAAGGGTGTGGTTAAGTCTAGAGTAACCATAAACAAGGGTGAGACCAGTCTAACTAGCATCAGTAATTTCAGATATTAACCTTTTGCTATTTTACAATATAAAGGCATATTTGTAATGATTTTATAATCATAATTATTTGTTAATTCTTAACCCTTAGTTTATATTCTATTTACATTAATACCATCTAGTTTCATTCTTAAGACTATAACTTCTCTTGCAGTATATTATAATTTGATTACTCTAAAATGCTTTAAACATCTCAGTTTCAATTGTATATTATTCAAATCAAATTCTAAGTTAAATGAGTGGAGTTAAAGTTAATGAAATTTTCATTGAGTC